>JAQGBY010007712.1:0-11446 GCA_034698785.1 Mycogona germanica
TCGGGAATGTAGTGAACAAATTCCCAAAATTTCATAGTGATCGGATGAATGGTTTAGGAATGCATAAAGAATATACATACAAAGAAACATCTTTTCATTTTTATATATATAGATTAGAATTTGACATCAATAGATTGGAATTCCCTTCGTGTAAGTAGTCCGCGCACCCTGCTTTTGCCTGTCTACCAGAAAATATTATCGAGTTGCGAAGCTAAGGTGACGTCATCCATATGGTGATCCACATAGGTGATTTCATCGACCATGTATTCGACGATCGCGATTATTTGCGGAATGAAATGACTACGTTCCTCTGGGTTAATCAACGGTTGTCAACTAATTGAGCAACACCGAGCTGAATGGCGACGTGGTGCCGCAGTTGGCCACTCGCCCTTGACCTGGTGGCGCGACAACCTGCGACCCTTCTCTCACCTCCTACTGCTTCTCTGGCCACGACAAGACCGATGGATCCCCTTCCTCCTCCTCCAGCCGTTCTGGATCCTCCCCTATCCCCCACCCCCACCACCCACCCACCTCGACAAGTACAGCACACGCGCCATCTGGACAGAAGACTCGTCTGCATATGAGCCTACGTACTCGAGTACATGCCAGGTAAACTCGCTCGATTTGGTCGCAGGTGCGAAACGAATGCCAAATGATGGCCGCTTCGCGTGTTGGTTACCTGGATCATGTCTCATATACGTATATATATATATATGTGTGTGTACGTGTATATCGATACCCGGCTCACTCGGTTCTCGTCAGGTCGACATACTTCAGCCGCTCGATGTTGGTCTAAAGATTCGTTTGCAACTTGCAATTATATTTTGTCTCACAAGTTCAATTCTAAACAAGAGATTCGTTAATTGATAGGGGGTAAAATGCTAAACTGAACCATTGTCCGACAACGATTGAAGAATTAAGAATTTCATCTTTAGAGAGGAATCTTTGATTAATCATTGCCGATCGATTCATGACATTTTGTACCAAATGACTGAATATTATGCATTATTTCTTAATTTAAATGATAAAAAGTGTTAGGTGAATATCTTGACGTAGACTTAGGTGTGAATTAATTTAGTTATTCAATATTGTAGCTTTGAAGCCGATGGTAGCAATAACAAATAAATAAAATGATTGCTGGACTGCAATCGAGAGTTGGCAACAAGATCGTCAATAAACAACGTTTACTTCTGATCTTCAGGAAATAAAGAAATTGTAGATTTGCAAAACGCAAAGACAAACGTGTGAACACACCTAAAACTTTCGTCACTTCCCAAGAAATTAAAAAGAATATATATTTTATTTATTCAAAACTTTCGTCACTATCCAAGAAATTATTGATAGAAAAAAATATATATTTTATTTATTCTAATTTCTTGGTGTAGTTTCTTGGGTAGTGACGAAAGTTTTAGGCGAGTTCAATTAACGTTCCTTTGTGTTTCGAAAATCTGCAATTTTTTATTTTCTGAAGATTAGAAGTAAACGTAGTTTATTGACGATCTTGTTGCCGACTCTCGATTGCAGTCTATCAATCATTGTATTTCTTTGCAATTTCATTATGTTTATAAATATTTTCTTATGTCATTTCTTAACGCTTTGATGAATTTGAAAGCAATTTTTAAAGTGTTATTGTTTCGGGAATTAATGCGAAATATGCCTTTAGAGCGAATTTAGTGACGTTACTGAAATACAGAGTTGCTAATTTGCTTAAAACGAATAGACACTCAGCGGCCCCCGCTGACGACTAGAACTGTGACATGAACTGTGACATGAACTGACGACATGAGTGCATATCCGGTTGACACACTTCCGTGACAGTCAATCTCAAAAGTTAACCCTCGCGTGATCTGATGTGGACAAAGACGTAAGTCTCAATCAAAAATGTTGTGCATGCATTTTTGTTTACTGTTTTGTCTGGTGGTTTGCCCATTTTTATTAGATGTTTCATGCAAAACCTGGACTCGGTTCGGAATTGTTCTGGAGTTTGTTTTTGCCCCGTGCCTGTTAGCGCGCCTAGTATCTTTCACAGCTGCGATTGTGTTCCTCCTGGTCAGTTGTTGAGTCTCTCGTGCCCACATTCTGCGTCGTATTATTTAGTCACTACTGTTTTTCACAATTTTTAGAGAATATGGCTTCAACATGTGTGCCGGTTTTTGTACGTGCCGCAATGGAACTAGAATATTCGAAATGGAGCAAACATGTGCTGCTATTGCCTTTGTCCTATGTCTACCTGCAGCTGTGCGCGAGTCAAAAACCAAACGCTATCGTGCTCCAATGGCTCATCACTTTCGAAAAAATACTACTGAAAGTGTCTCCCCCCCCCTCCCCCGATTCGGGTATATTCTAATTCACACGCTCATGTATCTCTGCCCTCCTTACAATTTTGTCATACACCTAAAGTCTAGACCGCCCAGTGAAAATTGTGCGTCTTTAAGCCAATTTTCCAACCGACCGACATGTCAGAAAATATTTTAGAACATTAAAATAGAATCACTAATTTAAACTTGCTTCCCCTCTGCCTAATGGTCTGACTCTGGCTGCAAATAATTAAGAAAATAGAATCTAACTGAGTTTCATTGAGTTAAGTTCTAAGAAACACTGAGTTCGCTCTCCGGCAATTTCATGGACATGTCCTCGGAGGTCCTGCTGTTCATTTACCATGGAAATCCGAAATTTTTTATTTCCTGTCGACACGAAACAAATATACATCGATATCTGTTCTGAAAACTTTTTACTTCGCGATCAGAAAATGAAAGTGAAAATGAGACGTCCACCCACTTCCACCACCCACTTCCACCTCGGTCAACTCTTTCGCGCCCTTCAAGAATGGGCGAGGGTCGTTTCGGTTTCGGCCAACAATTAAGTGTCCATTGTCCGCGTTGTTTGCGGACAACCCTGGCCCTCATCACATACCTCCCAACCCCTCTCATCCTCACCACCCGCTGCAGACGCGCGTAAATGGAGAAATGAACACGGTGCAATTGTTTGTGCAGCTGTTGTCGCTCGTGGTCCACCAGTCACCAGGTGGCCCGCGCCAGCCACCAAAGTCAGGACTCCAGAGGCGCGCGTTCTCTGCGGGCGCTTTTTCGTGCCGAGCGGCCCGTGGTCGAAGCCCGTAATACCCTTGTTACGGTGTCGCCTTCCTGAGGTTGCTTCAGAGATCTCAAGTGTCATTGAAATTTTGGGAAAGCGTGCTTTCGAAATTGCAGACGCTATCTTCAAATTCAGATCAAGTGCCCGAATGCTCTTAAAAGTACAACGCGACCTCTTCAGCACATTCGAAATCAAGAGTTTAATCAAGTTTATACCACTAGCGCCGTCTGCCGATCTGTCATTCAAACAAGTGTGAAATACTCTCGTTACACTATACCAATAATACTTAAGCTCGTTTAAGATGGGCGAATTTCCATACGAGAATGCACAGTGATACCTTGTCACGCCGACTTTGTTCAGTGTATAAACGCGCCCTGCACAAGCACGCTTGGATTAAGTATGCATGTCATATGTAACGAGAACATGATTTGATCATTTTCTTTGATAAAAGCATCTTTGTTTCACGTGCCAAGCACACTTAATCCAAGCGTGGTTGAGCAGGGTGCGTTTATACACTGAACAAAGTCGGCGTGACAAGATATTACTGTTCATTCTCGAATGGAAATTTACCCGTTTTAAATGACCTCAAGTATTATAGTGTAACTAGAGATTTTTAAAATCATTTTTCGATGAGTTTTAACGGCAGATCGGCAGACGGCGCTAGTGGTATAAATTTGATTAGACTTAACTGTGCTTAAAGATTTCGAATGTGCCGAAGAAGTCGCGTTGTACTTTTAAGAGCATTCGGGGCTCGTGATCTGAATTTGAAGATAGCGCCTGCCGTCTCGAAAGCCGATGTACCCAAACTTAGATTTGAAGGGGTGAAAGCCAGATTGGTGTAAGTCATGTATTTTTCTTGAAATGAGGAAAAACCGATTTATAAATGCCCTCTGCCGGCGCGAAAGAAAAGGCTTACGTCACATTTTCAAACGATAAAAGCACATACCAACACTCCAATTTAGCACGCAACTCAACTCTACCTTTCACACCTTATTAATATGATGATTTTTAGTTTCGGTTGTTTCAATAAATCTATTCGGTCGATCGATACTCGTTTGAGGGGGATTTTCCACACGCCATTTTTTTCTTTTTTGCGTTATTTCTCCCGAATAACACTCCACCCTCACGACACCAACAAATTGCTGCGCAAACAAACGTGCGCGAAAAACGCCACCATTAATTGAATTGAACAGACTCGAATATTTGGATATCGACTTTTTTGTCAGAGGAGCCAGTGACCCCCGCTAGAGCAGTTTTGGAAAATGGCGAGGAGGAAGAGAGGTATCCACCCGACGTATAAGCGTGATGGGGATCGGATCCGACAAGTGCTGCCCTCTGGTGGCGGGCTAGTATGGGCTGCCCCGGCCGCGAGGCAATCACACAATGCACCGATCACACTCGATTGTTTTATAAACTAGGATTTTTGGAATAAGAGGTACGGGGCGCGAGCGTTAATTGAGGTGTTCCTAAAACTGTTCATCGACACTCGAAGCAGCCCCCTTAGTTTGTATCTGTGATTGTGCCCCTAACCCAACATCGCTCATCATATTTATTGCACGACTGGTATCGAGTATTCATAGGCAAATAAACCATGCATAAGGTCAACGAACTTTCTTACTCTGACTTTCGTACCACAACATTCGAATTAGAAAGGAATCGAACAACAACAATTATCGAAATCTTTCCCATAAAAAATTGCCGTTTTCGAAATAATGTGTTCCAATTAGTCGTAATTAATTTCCAAAAATCACGAAACCCGAATGCAGCATTCTCGTTCAATTTATGTCGCGTGAGTTGACTACGCAGTAGTTGGAACTGGAATCTGTATCGCAACACATACCAGTATTTGCTCTTATTGGGCAGCACTTGACATTACAACATTATTACAGTCGCATTGATCCATGAAAGACCACCTGTTGTCTATCGTCTCACTTCAAATGAGGACAAACAATTTTTATCCCCCATTCTTGTAAACGAATCGTGACGTCACCCACCACCTAAATGCGGTTTTCAATTTTTGACGAGTGCCATTTAATCAAACAGCGGATAATCCAGCAACAGAGGTCGGAAATTGCCAGCTGCGGTTCACTAGTGACTCACTGGACAGCCAATACGAAAAATATGGTTTAATCATTTGCATAGTCGATGCGCGAATGACTCATCGATTATCCCGGGTTAAATCGGCCTCAGATCTGTCGAAATTATGTTTTGCATGTAAATGTTCACTCTATCAGCCGCGGTTGATACAGTGTTGTATAGTAGAGTGAGGGGACAGCACCAGTGCTCACTGTATGGGATCGAATATCCATCTGAGTTAAATTATTTTTAAATAAATATCTGATCGTTAAGGTCATGGTCTGTGCGGTTGATGGGTGGTGCGGGAGCTGTCAAACCGCAGTTGACAGGACTAAAACATTTTAAACTGAATCTCGAGTATCAACATTGTGCAGCTAGGCGTATTTGAGAAATCAGTTTGAAGATGTTTATGGAAATGTAATTGTTATTCTAAATTACATTATTGCGCAATGCTCGTTTACAAATTGCGTTTCACATCTGGCCAGACTGTGTCACCTCAAACGTGACGTCACAGACTGCGCTACGTCGTGGCTGCCAATTTACAACATGGCTGCCAATGACTAATTTAACTGTATAAATCAGATATGACGTCACCAATTACGAGTGATTATGATTATTGAGTCAAAAGTGGACAAATCATTGTTACGAATTAATCGAGGTTTATCGATTTCAGCTATTCCAAACTCTTGTAAACTCAAAACAGTTGAAATGAAGTGACTAATTTACATGTACTGAGATAAATACAAATTCTATATATGACGTCACCAAGAACAAATGATTATGAGTGATTTAGTACAGTTTTTCGATTTTCTCATGTAGTTCGAGTAGATCAAATTCAGTATAATACGATTGTCGACTATTACACGTTTACATTTTGTTAAATTTCAATCAGGATTTCGTCCTGGAAAATGGTCGTTAATCCCATTTTTTAAATAATTTATTCACGTATTGACATCGGATCAAAATTAGATTAAAGATGAATGGTTTTACCTGATGTGTTTACGTAATACGTTGAAGTTTCTGTCGTGTCGTCACCACTTTCGATTTCTTAAAAAAAATTAAAAACCATCTGCTCTCGAGTTTCGAGTTCAACTGTCACACACACGCGATATTGTTTTTTTTCATCCCTCCTCCACCAAATATCCGTGTCGTCGAAATAAACACTTTTGTTTCACTCCTCAGCAGTTGTTTCGAATAATTCTCAAAAAATGTTCGAGTTGCGATCCCACTTGGTTGTTGATTTTTGTTTCGCGATTCGCAAAATGGCGATCCGGGAGCGCGATTCGTGTCCGTGTGTGTGTGTCTCAACCAATTTTTCAATATGCCGACTCGGTCGGTTTGGCAAATCGAATGCACTGTGGCAGCGGATGCCACCAGGTGGCGTTACTCGACAATCGCGCGCTAGGCGCATAGCCGCGCGCTCGCAAATACGGTTTATTATGATTATGAGTTATGACCTATTTTGAAATTGTTTCCGATTTAAGGAAAAATAATCTCGATTACCCAAACTGAAAATAATAACTTACTTATTATAAATAATTTTAAAAAGGAAACAAAAGTATGTCATATTTATCAGAATTCAAAAATGTGCTACGAGTCATAGCACATTTTTTAATTCTAAAATACACGTAATTAAATAATGTTATCAGTTTTGGAAAGTTTATGTGCTCATCATGAAAAGATTTCCAGGACTGTGCCTAAATATGTATTGATATATGTGGTCATCGGTGGCTATATCGAGACCGTCCTTGCCCATATATATCCCACTCTTTTTGGATTGGACAAATCAATTGGTTCTAGGTACCGGGAGGTCGGTGACGCCACCCCCTAACATGACCGGGGATTGTGCACCTCTCTGATCCCTGCTCCAGTACAGCTCGGACACAACGCACTAATACATTGTTCCCGAAATTGTCCGTTGAGGGCAGCGCCCTCTGCAGGACGTGTCCGTGCGGAATGGCGATCTGTCACGTGATCACATTTTTATTGTCCACTCTCACTGGCTGAATGGTTTGGTTAAGGCTAGTCAAAATTACCATGACGCCATAATTTAACGCGGAAACGCTGGTGCCTAGGCCTCCTTAACAGATAGCTCAAGAATGGTCGTGGGTTCAAGTCGTCCACAGGGGCAAACTATTCTTAAGGAACTTCAAGGATTTCACAATATTTTCGATTGTCGATCGATCGACAGAGCCAAAACATCTGACGAACCAAATATTTGATAAAAATGAGATACATTATTTTTATAAAAATATCAATATATGTATTTTCTAATTTAATGCGAATGTTTATGAGAGAAACGATTTTATATCTGTGGCGGGAGATTTTCGAGAATGCGACAACTTGGCACCATTGGATTCATTGTGACGTTCGACCACATTAGAAATTTGAGCTCCCTTTAGTGGAGGACGGTGCAATCAATATAGCGGACTCATTTCAAGATGGCGGTGCTGATGGTGACCACCATCTTGGAACACTAGCGCAACTAGCGATTTCGCGCAACAGTTACCTTTGAAGTGAAGCGGCTTGATACGACGGCTTTGTATCCGATATTTATTAACCAACGTTTTGGTTGCGTCGTTGTGGTTATAGTGAGTGGATGTGGAAGCGGTCACGTCATGAATGTTTAAATGGTTGAAATTTGACGTGACGCCTGGCGTGACCTGCGCCCGTCAAGCGATCGAGTGAAGTCGGTTCAACCAGAGACAACTGTGGCATCGTCCCATCGATTTTTTAGTGGGGGGATAGACAGCAACCGGCAACCGCAAACAGTTATTTAGCAGTCTAATTTAATCCGACTTATTGCCGGCAAAATTCATGTTCGTTAGGTAAATGACCTCCAAATGGAATGAATTTGAATGAGTTAATGGGATAGAACGTCTGATTATAACCCTTCATTCCATCTGCCCACTCTCATTTCTTTGTTCCATGACGATCGATAATCACAGTTGATGCCGTATTGGAAAAGTAGATGGCGTTAGTAGTCCCGGCGATGATCCATCGGAGTTGATCCACTGCCACACTTGCAATGGATCGAGTACAACGGATGCCGCTGTCCTCGCGCTCCACCTGGCGACATCCGCCCGCAACTCCCGTTTTCGGACCAGTTGGGGCTGCTGGGGTTTGTCGGTTTGGGGCGCTTTCTATTCCGTAGGGCTTCGATCGCCCTGTGGGAATGGGATGGGACATCTAGATGGATGGATGGATTTCGCTCCTTCTCTAATGAAATCTGACGCTTTTTAATGACTTATCCATAACGGTGCATAAAACGTATGTGTAGAAAAATGATATTAAAATTATAAGCCCTGTTTAAAAACTTAGCAATTTTTGTGTAAGATCAATTCTGAGCCGTAACTTTATGAGCCAAAATTTCCTAAATTATTGAAACCCTTTAAAAAAATAGATGAGTTTAATCGGGGCAAAGCGCAATTTTTTTTAGATCGTATGTTTATTGTGTGAAATTAAGCAGACCCACTTTGCACATAACCCAATATGCTTTACGCAGAAAGTGTACTATTTTTGAAAAATAACTGAAAAACGATGAAGCGCGCGAAACCATTTTTATTATAACTTGCCTTAGATAAATTGCTAGTGATAATTTTATGCGCCAGAGCTACAGAAAAAAGTAACAAATCTGCGGCAAGCGCAGTTTTGAAATCCCCAATCGTCTTTCTTCTGATTTATATGTAAAAAAAACTATTAATTTGATGCATTTGAAAGAGCGTTAAATTTTTGGGAAACTGTTCAAAAATATCACATAAACGCTAGAAGCAAGGGGGGGGGGGTTAACCCATTCCAGTTACTTACTAAAGTAATCATTTCTTTGAGTTGATTCATTGGTTCTGTTGTCATGTGACAATTGATCTTGATTGTAACTTTCGTTCAATCATAATTCAATATTAATTGCAATTTATCCATTGTCGCTGACCCAAATATGTAGAGAGCCCCAAGGCGGCAGCATTTCCCACCTTATGGTTTACCCGGTGTTAGCTTGCGATTTGTTGGTGCTGCTGCCCCGTATGCTCAGGCAATCACTGCGGACACTGGACCACAGTAGGAAAGATAGCATAGATTTACTCTTCCTAATTATGGAGTTGTTTTTCAATTGGCTTCTCCTTTGTCGATCTTAAACTGTACACGATGACCCTTAAGTGCAAGAAGTCATTGTCTTTTTTACTGTTCGATTTTTTTTATAACATTTTGACAGCTTGAGAACCGAGAGTCTGTTTTGTGAATGCTAGAGTTAAGAACAGCGCGGAACACGATGGCTAATTTGTAATACAACTTTGCCAGTATTTTAATTGAAATTGTTAATTTCGCAAAATGGAGTTTCGCATTTGCTCGGATTCGAACATCGGATCTTTCACGCTGGAGGAAAATGCTCGTATCACTGAGTTGATATTTCGTCTTGATTTATTTTTTAAATTTAGCAAATACTATTTTATAAATGATTTGGCAGCAACATTGACAAAACATTAGTAGAAGATATCTATTTTGTATGTCATCCATTTGACACTATTTTGATAACTCGAGTCGCCAAATTTTCCTTTAAAGATATTATTTTTAATTAAAAATCTTAAAATATGACACGTCGATGCCGCCAAGTCTTAACGCGAATTGCAGTACGCCAACCCTCATGTTCCTCCCCCTACCGTGGAACCCTTTGATATCAGTGACCCCCGCCCGCTTTGTCCTCCCTGACTCCCCTTAACCCCCTCATTTTGAAGTGGAGTTTCGATTTTAGCGCCGCGACTTTATAATGACGAGCCGCGCCGATCATAAAAGTCCTTCAATCTCATTTACCCTGGAATCAAATCTGGCGCGAATCGAACGTGTCAAATACTTTAAACTGTTTTCCATCGCAGTTTTGCCAGAATAGTCTAACTAATCCTTGACCTTTCATCAGTTTACACGCAAATATGGACATTTTCTTTCAATTTGACTGTAAGAGTAAGCCGTAATACCGTATTTGTACTGTGGGGACATACTTCGGTTTAGTTCAGACATCTCAATCGTGTCAGGGATGGGGCAAATTTGTCTTTGAGATCGCAGGCGCTTTCCTGAAACGCAGATCACGTGAAGAAATGGTACTGAAAGTGGGACGCACCCCCAAACCAGCACGTGTTTGAAACTCACATGCACATTTCTGAGATGGGCGAATTGTCAATCGAGATCGAGCAGAACATTCTTGTTCTAGCACGGACTCGCCGATTATGTTCGATGTCTAAACGCAACCTACTCAACTTGGATTGAAAGTGCTTGGCCAGTGTAACTACGATATAGGACTATAATCGCAGAACCGGTGACTGAGACGGACTTGCAGTGAAACGGTCACGGGTTCGATTCCCGGCGCGACCTCTCGTTTGTTATTTATCACAGACGAATCAAATCATCACACACGTTGTTTGACCTGTTTTCCCGAAACGCCAAGCTAAAACTGTTGGACTATTACGGAGGTTGGGATAAGTATGAATAGCGCGAGTAAAGGGGGGGGGGGATTTAGAAGGCGGGGTTATCGCAGGATGGGGTCTTTGTGTGAGGTTGTAGTGGGGGCGGGTCTAGAATGTTTAGCTGGAGGCCGACTGCTAATGCGAACGGGTGACGATTGGCGAGACCGGATTACTAGATTTCAACAACTGAAATCATAATTTTCATGTCTAAATAATAATATAACATTCGGATTTATTTCTTGAAATGGTTTTGTTGAAGTGATCGTTTCAATTTATTGAAATATTGTTGTAATTGGGTGTGATCAACGTGATCTGGAGGAACCAATGAATTATAGTCTTCCTGACACAATCACAAAATTAAACTTGAAATCCGGCTCTCTGTGATGCGAATAATAATAAGCTGTTAGAAGGGTTGTTTTCCATTTCGCCTGACGCCATATAGTCAAAAGTGAACGATAACAAATTGATAATGATGGGGACGATCTCGGTATAATTGTCCCATCCAAGCTAAGCGAGTGTCTGATGCTCAACAAATCAAATTAGTTTCGAACTATTTTTCAAACTCTATATTTTTGCTCTTCCTCGAAGCCAGATGCTTTGTTCGAATTTATTTTTTGTTGAAAGTGTTGTTCCTGCTCGAATGATCCTGACCGATGAAATCGTAGTTCTGCACATCTTAATGGAACGCTGGTCAGCACACTTCAAAAGAATTTTTTTAAATAATCCTATATTATAAAACTAAAAATTGGATCGTTTCCAGAGACTTTTTGCCGAACGGCTCAATGAAATCGCATAAAAATGAACATACCGTAAGTACACCAGCATAA
>JAQGBY010007713.1:0-11445 GCA_034698785.1 Mycogona germanica
CAGTGGAATAGCCTAAATGAGTCTCAAGTCAAGAGCCTGTTGGGATAGGACAACCACACCTTTGTCCTTAACTGGTCATTTGACCCCCGCCATAGGTGGGTACATATTGTAATTGTAATTAGGCGTTTTCAGTGCTCCTGATGGTGAATTGGAATTTGACTAACTCGGCGTCCTTTGCGGCGACAAATACTCTCTGCCGTCACGTCACCAACCGAATGATGAAATGCGCGCCACCTTTTGATAAAACCCCATAGTTCAGTAGTTAATGGTCGTCGTTCTTCTGGTATTTGGGAATGGTTAAGATGCCCCTGTATGACAACGATTGCTGCCTTTTGGCAGTTTGAGTACCTGTAGAGCCACCCCAGTTGATTATTCTAGGCGGCCGTCACCACCCTTATCTTGTCGCTCATCTGTCCATCGCTGAGGGCTGCTGATGATAAAAATGACTGCATTTTTTCGTTGAAACAAGCATCCTCACTCGTGATTCCATACGAGATCGCTCAAAACCTCCGCCTGAATCGTTTGATGCTAGGCTGTGTCCAAATGTGGGCCACCTAACAATTTTCATTAATGCTTTAAGGGGAGCGTCAAATGGGATCTAAAAAAATATATTGCTCGCGAAGTCTTCTTTGCGTTGGTCATCCTCGTAAAAGGACACCGAATTAAAAATAAATAAAAATGTCACGGAAAGAGCAGCGATAATGAACGTGAAGGTCATCTGAAGGTTGCCAGTTGGTCGCCACCAATCGGCAATCGTGTAACGTTGTTGAAACTTGTTTCCTATTCTGTTTATTTAATACAGATTCACGAAATGCGTTATTCTTGCTCAATTATATCTCTATATTTTAGAAATGTTGTTGATCCATTGAATTGTGTTCAAATTAACAAAAATAGAAATATGGAATTAATTTCAACGTTGAATTATTGATTCAAACCATTTCTTTGTTGGTATTCATCTTTTTATATCCTTTTGAATTATTTGGTTGATGAAGTTGAGGTCGATCTTCCAAGAGCTCTAACTTGTTAATTTTGTCCTAAGCTCAGGATAAATTAATTCACAATGTGAAAAAAGTTTGATTGAATTTTTTTTAGTATCGGTTGAATGAATACTTTTAGCCGTTTAGAAAGTCGGATCGTGTCCGTTGATTGATTTTGTCTCAGATGAGTCTTCACCGTTTCTCATTCTTCGAGATGAGCCTTCGAGAGATTCTTCGAAATGACACGCTCAACTGGTAAAGAAGGTGGGATCGTGTAATGGGCGATGGAAATGACAAGCGCCGGTTTTCTTAAATGATCACTCAACAGAACTAATGAAGACATCAAACCTGAAGCAATTAAAAATATCGGGGCAAAAAACAAAATAGTCTCGAACTCGGATGGACAACAATGTGGTTCTATTCAGCAGAGATGAACTTATGCTTTACTAGTTACTAGTTCACAAAGTTACTCTATAGTAGCTTTAAAAACGACCAACGAAACCAGCCCGGGGGTTAACAGTTTCGCGATTAATACATGTATTTGCCATTTTCCACATTCCTAAACAAAGTTGACTTTTGTTGGCTTCGATAAACGACACTGCGACTTTTTTCGGTTAAGTGATGCAGTTGGGAATTACGGATTTAACGATGGCGTTGGTATTTACTGGGTACATTAAAGGTGAAGCGAAACCGTTGTGAGTTTCGACTCTTTACGACTGTGAAACTAACATAGTACAGCTGAATTTCAGTTGCCATTAAAGAAAATGTAGAAAATGTATCGCTTAAATGGTGAATTGAAACATAAAAAGTTCAGTTTGATTTTATAAATTTTTAAACTTAATCAACTACTTTTGTATTTGTAAGATAAACATTGCATTTACAATTCCGGTCAACATTGACAAAGGCTCATCAATTTTTTTAATAAAGTTTAAAAAATCTGGTTCTATTAAAATTTTCAAATCTTTTGCCAGCGAAACAAAGTGACGGGGTCCATTTCTGTCTAAGAAGTCGGAAAGAAATTGGACTAAGCAAAACATACCATTAACGATTCACTTTTTCGTGTCTACGAAATAATAAGTTGGGTGGTGTGATGGGGGTGTAGGCAGATTCTTACGAGAATGAGGGTGGGGGGATAATGTGGGGTGAGGGGTTATGTCAGCAAAAGAGAAAGTATACACATACTGACGTCAGATGCACACGGTGACGTGGCACAAAAATTGTATTTTTCAATTAGTGAAGCGCACGCGATAAGCTGGTTGTGACGACGAACGCCCACATCACAAGTCACATAATAATATTGTTCTTGGGGGTAAAAAAATATTCCCTCTTCGTCGTTGGAAGCCGACTAACCTGGTGACGTAGTGGCCCATTGCGAACAGACAATGTACCATTTGTACCATTTGTCCTTGTCAATGACCATGTGCGCACCATTCAAACGTGTCAAATAGTTATTGCCTACTGTAGTTATCTCGATTGCCAATAATACTTTAAATCACAGTTAAAAAACAAATGTAATTTTATTGCACGTTGCTGATAATTGTACAAATCATGCAGATAAAAACAATTCCATAAAACTGTTTGAGAATTCTAATGCGTAGTTACCTGTAGAGACAAAACTCAATGTTTGAACACCACCCTAAAGCAGCTGGCATCTTTTCATAGGTGCTCAAGATACATAGTTTGTGTTTGGTATGGTAAATAAAAAGAAAATTGTATTCAACAAAAGATGTGAAGAATGTTCCCTGTCATGTCTTAATTAATATCCACCCTCTATCAAAAGGTGTGTTTTGAATGTCTGAGTATTCGAACCTGGCCTCGTGTATTGAGTGGTTTTCTATAAACCTCGATCGGACAATCGCACTCACCTCCATAGGTGGGCATGACTTTGATCTTTCTCTTTATAGTCTGGACGCCGAAAGACGTGCCCTGAAAAGAAAAATATTATTTCGAAACGTCGTACCAACTGCGGCGCAATTTGCGCTAAATTGTTTCCGATCAGCAGATTCAATACAGCCGTAACGACCTCTAACCGGTGCTCACCAAAGAAGTGGAGATAAGAAACAGTAAACCTCTTCGTCGACATAGTTGATCAAGTTGGACTCAATTCTGAGGAAATATTCGAATTACTGGTCCTTCGTATAAAAGGAATAAACGTAAAATCTCTGACCAGAATTGACAAATCTTTCTACAGAACGGCGTCTTGTTGGTTGGGGCAACGAAGAGGACATACGTGTCACTTGATTATGTCCTCTACTTTTCCATCTCTTAGAATCGCCTAGAGTTTGTAAGGAGAGTTAACCATCCCTGGTGGGCAACCCCCGATAACAGAGGTTAACACAACCATCGTGCGCTGATTTCGAAGCGTGTCTCTATCTTGAATGATTGGCGCTCACCTGAAGTGGGAGGGAGATAATGGTGGTGGGTGGTGGAGTTATAGTGGGGTAGGGGTTGTATGGTGATTTGTTGACAGCGCCAATAAGATACCGAAAACACTTCGAACGAATGAGCTTGAGGATCCGAATAGGTGAATCGGTGAACCGTAAAAAAAATACGAGGGGGTGTTGATTGATGCAAAATATACATGTGTGTGCTGCCTTGTTGCCAAAGTGCATACGCATATGAACCCGCTTACTCACTAACATACTCGTAACATACGTAGAGCCTCATTTACACCTGTCTCATTTTCATGTTTTTTTTATATTTAAAAATTTGGATTTTCAATCGTTTGACATTCATTATGTTAAATTGAAAAAGAATTATTTTTAAAATATCTATTTGATTATTTTATGTTTTTTAATATTGTTATTTATTTATATTTTTATATTGAAAATATTATTCCGGTAATAGTATGTGTAGAGTGTATGTTGTGTGTTTGGTTGGAACTGTTATCTGGTGTGCTTGGTTGCCTCGTGAAATCGAAGACGTCATGGTTTTGGTGTGGAGACTCCATTTTTTTTAGTTTGAAACAAAAGGGAGATTATCCAAATTTTTGTGACGCTTGTTTTATTATGTTTTATTGAAAACTGAGATCTGATATTCCGTCGCTAGGGAATTATGGTGGTGTACTAACGGTATGTCAGATTTCATGCAATTTGGTTTTCCTGTTCGGCAGAGTATCTCCGGACACGAAAATCGAAATCTCTGTTTTATAATATAGGATTATTATTGCTCAAATTACATTTCACAATGAAATACGAAAAGCAAGACACCATCTTTCTCCAAGCAATAACCCTTTTTTGCATCACGCATAGGAAATCGAAAAAAGATTTCATCCGGACTGACGTCACATCCGCCCGCCACAACCCCGTTCATTGCACTTTCGGCATTGCGCTCGCGTGCCTCGCCGCGCGTTCAAACAAATCTAACGTGTGCTTTTCGTTCGCTTTTCTAGAAAAAGCGCTCGGGAACGTTAGTGAGCGCTACTGAGCGATCCGAAAGAGCACGAGCCGGTCGCGTGCGGACCTGAGGGCGAAGGAAGCGGACTCACGCCCCAGCAGTTCCGAAACCTGCAGTAATCAAATCGAACAAAAAATGGCAGCGACAATGACAGGCCCGCCACTAAATCCGTATTCCATTTTTCCTCCAGGCCTACTTAAACACCTCCCACTCCTTACGTATTGCTGCACCTTTTACCTGTGCGCCTTGGATCATTTTCTTTTTATAAATTTCCATTCGTAACTTCTTTTTTTTCCTTATCGCTCTGCCCACCTCCTCTCTTCAATTTATCTACGAGACATTTATCCTCCTCTGTCATGGAATCCATGACTTGAAATGCATTTGTCATTGCAAGGAATGAAATGACGGAACGAGTTGCAAAATAAGGGGATTTTATTGTTTCTCCTCTCTTAGCTAATAACGAGACTTATCTTAAACCAATATCTTACCTCGATTAGGCAAGAGATATCAGTTATTTCTCATCTTTCAGCAAAATATGTCGAGATATAAAATTTAACCTAGCTAAACTACAATTGCAATGCACAAATTAAATTTATCAAAACTTCTTCAAGGTTCTGTGCGCGTTTTTCGTCAATTATCAAGAAACTTATTGTTTTTTTATATAAGATTACGCTGACATCTTAATATGCTTCTAATAGGAAAATATATAAGAAGTAAGAGATATAAATATAAGAGCAATGTAAGATTATCGTTTTTACACCCTAGTGTGAGCATGTATTTAGATTGAAATCTGAATAATTTGTAGCGGATCGGGGATCTTAGGAGGACAAACCATACATGAGTCAACTCCTTGGTAATCATTAAGGACTATCAAAGACGTCATTTGCTAGCGTTGCACTTGAGTTGTTTCAGTGGGGCCAATTTTCCTCGGAAAGGAAAAAATAAAGTAGGGGATGATTTGGCGAACAAACAGAACGCCGACTGAAATTTTTGCCCGACATAAAAAAAAAGTGGAGCATTAATTCGAATTCGTTCGCTTTCTGATTGCACCACGATTTTCTTGTGGATTACGAAGTTCTTCGAGACCTCTATTGTATTTCGATCAACATTTAACGCATAAATGTCTCCTGGCAACTGAAATATGTTCGAAAACCATGATAAGAATGAAAAAATTGTTCAGTATTGGAGTATTTGCGTTAAAAGTCAAAGGACCTTCTCACAAAGCGGCTCACGTAAAAGAAGAAAAAAATAGAAAAAAGTCCTCTTCAGGAGTAATTTTTTCGCGGTTCTACTGTAGTCTATCTGTCGCTGAGGCGTAGTTTTAATTGGGTTGGTTAAAGCCTAAAAAAATTGTCTGGAAGTTGGGAAAACACCGACAATAATAATAGTGTCTGTTAGAAACAATTAAATATACTCCGATCTACTAAATGCGGGCATCGCTTACTGTGGGAAACTTGGCAATTTGGTATTGCTTTTTTTCTAAAAAAAAAAACAAATGGAAATTGACAAAAAATATCAACTACAAGTAGTTACAAATTAAAAATGATGCCACCAAAGATAACTTTGCCATAAAATTAGTGAGCAATCAAGAAATACTTTGACGAACGAAAAACAATTACAGACATTCATTTTTTATTGTAAATTCAAATAGCTAATTATTGTTTACTAATTAGAAAGAAATATTTTAAAACATAACATGAAGCGCCGATTTAATGATTACAGAAAACTTAAAAAACTTCCTAAAATGAAGAATGTTTTATGCAACACTGCAAAAAGTAAATTCTTTATTTTAGGAAGTTTTTTCATTGAAATTGAACTACACTGTACACTTTTCAAGATTCTTTGAGCATATTATAATCGAAATCGTAGATGTTCGATAAGATTGCCGAAAAAGTCGTATTTTAAGAACATTCTTATGAATCTTGACCCAAGATGTTACCTTTTTAGATGGTTGTCGGTATTCTGTAAACAATTGTTTGGGGTTGTAATTGCCCATTGATGTCCGATGATAACAGTATCAATTTGAATAATAAGGAGTGCTCCCTAAAGATTTTGATTCCGGTGATATATTCTTTGAAAATGGATGCCAAACAATTTTTTTATGTGTAAGCGCTATTTTTTTATGTGTAAGCAAATCGAAAAATGGCTGCGGTTTAGTTTCTCGTGTGGTGTGGGGTGCAAGATGTGCTAGTCTCTTCGGCTGTTGTTCCTAGTTTTGCGTCAAATTGGAGCGTTTAGACGAATGTGTGTAATTGGGCGCTACCAAACGCCATGCAATGGGCCGCAGCACATGCTCGGTGTAGTTGGACGCGCCTCAGGGGTGCCCATGGATAGCCAAGCATGGAGGAAGACTCAGGGAGGAGAACGAAAACGATTCGGGGGCCATTTTCTTGCTCACCTGAGCACGCACGGAATTAGTGTGTGGGCGCACAGGTGACGCTGCACTTGTTCCCACTCTTATTCCCCATACTGAGTTACAGGTTCAAAAATTTGCCAAATTTGCCAGGTTATTTTTTCAATTAACAATAGTTACATGCAGACAGAGACAGGCATGTGTCCCTTAAATCCGCCACAGCATGGTGTAGGAAGAACGTCTGAATATGAGTATACGGTATTGAAGAGCATGGAGCACGATTTTAACGACTAAGTACGATTTTCGTCTAATCAGTGGTTAATAACAATAAGGCATATCAATCGAGCGATGGCTACTACAGGCAGCGCCTTAAAATAACCACAAACGAAAAATGTGTTAAAAAAAGTCATGTCAAGTCATCGAAATCTTAATTTTTTCTAAATCTTTTTGGGTTTTGACGAAGGAAAAAGAGTGATGTCTTTTTAAAGTACGTTTCACAAAATTTAGTTTATTATTTTTGTTTATGGAGCCTCGTCAGCTCGTCTTTGATTTTACTCGGCTCTATCCCGTGCTCGTTCACTTATGCTTAATCAGTGGTTAGTTTAACGAATGGTGGCCTGGTTACTAACAGGATTGTGATCCAGATCCAGCTGATGGACACCCAGACTCGGTGTGATGACGCGTTGCTTGCTCCTGTCGCGTGCGCCCTCAAGTCAGCGATGAGTCGTTGATGGCAGAAACAGTGAACGTTGTTGGGTTTTTTTGGGGTGGCGGTTGAGGTGAGGTGAGGGGGGTGGAGACTGGATTCGCATAATGATCGAAAGGGGAATAAAAATAGCCGTAAAAAAATTGCAAGTGGATAAAAAAGGAACTTGCGAGCTCTGTGTTTCACCGAGCGAATCATTGGCAAGGTGGCTTTACGGTTGATGAAATTCGATTCTCACAAGTTGGTGATTGGCGCCATGGCGAAGGGCCGGTTCACCCAAACACAAATTACGCATGAGTCCTCAATTTCGATTTTACATCTGTGACTGTGGTTCGGGCTGTTCTTTGCTATTTCATATGAATGTGGTCACGGGTTTCACACCCTGTCAAAAAATATATTTAATGGTACTGAAACGTTATGAAAGATTACGAATAAAATTATTCAATCAATGGATATTTATAACGAAATGGTAGCTTGTTTGAACTTTGCATTTCATTTTAAATTATAATTCTTTAATTTAATAAGTTTTATAAAGTTTTGAAGATCACCATGAACTTTGATTTTGAAATTTATAATAGTCTAGTGTCGTAATTGGATGTAGTTGCAATTAATATTTAGAGATGGTAAATTCGGGATAGCACCGAATGAAAGAGACGAACACGAGTGGCGGAGTCGTCTTTATAATATTTTACTATTATTTTAATTTGAACTGGTAATTGCGAAAAATACAGAATTTCGAAAATACACGGGCCGCGAACCACGGATCTCTAGAGCCCTGGACCGGCAATCCAGAGATCCGAGGTTCGAGTCCGGGTGTCCTCGAAACTCTGTATTTTTCGCAATTACCAGTTCTATTTAAAATAATAGTAAAATATTATTATAAAGACGAGTCCGCCACTCGTGTTCGTCTCTTTCATTCTATCATCCAGAAGTCCTAAAATTCTTTCTCATTAAAATTAATATATTGCCAAATTATAGTTTTTAAATTTTAAATAATGTGAAAATGAGATTTTAAAAAATCCTTCTTTGTGGTAGATTGGCACAATTTAAAAATTTCAAATTTTGATTACTTTGTTGTAATTTCTACATTTTCATTGTTAAATGATTTTGTTGGTGGACGGCCCGGCAAATAGCGGTACGCATGGCTTCCGATGCACCATCCACAACAGGTAGATTATTATTATACTCTTCTATACGATGGCAATAACAGCGAGGCCAAAAAAATCACTGGCCAATTTACGCGACGCACGAGTCTTAATACATAAGAACTTGAACTCGGATCCCGGACCGAAAGAAGTCAATGTTTTTAGCGAACCTCTTTTGCCCTTCTTTTTTTTTGCTGGCACTTTCCAGAAATTCAAAACAAAAAATGCAATCTGTTTTTTCATCGTTTGGTGCGAGCTCTAAAATCACTCAAGTCCATCAGATGGCGCCACTGATCTGTCCACATTTTCAGCAGACAAAATATGTTGAAAAACAATATCAATTTTACTTGTTTGAGAACTCATATTTTGCAATATCAAGTGTAAAATCAGATGTCAGTCTCTTCGATCTCAAAAGCAGATTCAATAGTGTATTTAATCTCCTTCCCCCTAATCCTATTTGTTTAAAATCAGAACATTGTTGCGCAAATATTTTTGTATTTGAACCTCCAGTGTAGTGCAGTTTAAGACTAATTTTATGACGTTTCATTGTGCAACCGATTACCGCGAATCTGCACTTGTAACTTCAATGCAATATTGTCCAAATAAGGCACACGAGTCTGATTGGTGAAGCAATAAACGCTTGGAACTGCCGGTAGGTGTCGTGGCAAAATTTAAGTTCATGGAGAAGCGGTGTGAGATGAACCCGAACCAGGAGATCAAAAGCCACTGATGCGATCAATGTGGCTCACGCAAAATTATGAAATTTAAAGAAAATTTATGACGCCCAAATAATGTATAGCTGACACCTGGCCATCCCTCAAGTTACAAGTTAAACGCTTCTTTGCTCTTTTTTTCCAGTAGACGCTGTTACGGGGGTGTAATTTGTCTTGCCCTTTTCTTTAGTTTCGCCCACCCGACATGATATGGCTACAAATCTTGGAACCGAAAGTGTAACAAAAGCTCGAGGATGAACAAGAGAGATCAGAGGGGAATCAAAATTATCGAGACTGTGCGTTTCAGACAGCAAAAAAATAATGGCTGTTATGTATAGTGACGTGTGCTACAGGCACTCTGTATATAGGCAAGCGCCGTGATCCGAAGCAATTGGGGGTCAACCTGATAGATCTGCCCCATTGTGTTTGTTTGTTCATGCGTGGTTCTTCAACTGCCTCCAAGATCTATTTTTTTCTTGCCAGTGATGCCATCTTACTGCTCGCGGCTTGCCTATGAGGTTTTTGAATCCAACAAGGTGTTCTTTTTTAGAATTGGTGCCTGGTGTAGATAGATTACAATTACAATTACAGTAGGTACCCACAAGCAGCCCCGGATGGGGCCTATGGCGGGGGTCAAATGACCAGTTAAGGACAAAGGTGTGGTTGTCCTATCCTAACAGGCTCTTGACTTGAGACTCATTTAGACTATTCCACTTTTGACACACTCTGGGGAAATAGGAGTTGAAGTACGAGTCGCATCTACAATGCAGCTCCTGAACCATTTTAGTATGTCCTGTTGATACGGCAAAACTCAGAACTGGAGTAAAATTTGAGAATTTAATTTTTAATATTTAAATTTACAATAATAAAATTTGAGAAATAAATTTAAAGTTCTTTTTGAAGTGCTTATCATGGTCACACTTTAAAAAAAAGTCAATATATCATATTCGGCACCATTTTATATATCATATTTGGTAGATAGATGTTCAGCAGTAACTTCGAATTAAAAAAAGTCAATATATCATATTCGGCACCATTTTATATACCATATTTGGTAGATAGATGTTCAGCAGTAGGAAGCAAAAAGGTCTTGAAGTGAAGCATATTATTACAGTTAATCTAGTCCTCAGTTTCGACCAGAGACCAAAAACAGGAGCCAATATAATCGCCCAAAAACAAATTCTGATTTAAACGAAGGAAAGGCCCCCCCCCCCAAAGTGGTGGGTAGTTCTTTAAAAACGCTATAACAATAAATTACCCGTCTTGGTGGCTTCTAACCAGTGGGAGGATGCAAGATGGATGAAGCTATTTGGCTTAAAGGCAAAACTATGATTTTGCCAGGCCCACCGTTGAATGGTTGCTGAGGTCAGAGGTTAAGATAGGGACGCTGACTGTGATTATCTATTAACTGTTGACCACCCACAGTCTATTGGCGTTTGCAGCAAGCCCAGTTGCCAGAAAGAAATTAATTTTTGAAAGATGAGTTTTAGGAGAGCACGCTTCGTCGATCACGTGCCTAAAGCCATCTTCAAGAAGAGGGGTTCCTTTTCATTTCTTATCCTCCCCGCACCGAAAAATTGCTTTTTCGGAGGTTCGATTGACGTTTTCTCCTTAACGGAAATGAGTTATGCGAATGCATCGCGGTAGCCAGCTCGAGGCTTTACTCACGATATGTGAATACCCCCTTTGCACACAGCTAAATTTGGTGCCCTCTGGTGGCGTTCCATTAAAGTTGCAGTTATAGTGGTATCGTTCATTGGAGAATAAAGCATAATTGATCTATCTATATAGATAGGATTTTAGTAAGTAAGTTCATTAAGAGATCCCAGGGGCGATTTAGGAATAAGTGCTTCTAGATTGTAGAGGCGACAACTGCAACCGTTCCACAGTTTTGCCTAGCCTAGTCTAGACTTTGCCCAGTACGGATTCCACGAATCCCATGTTTCTATTGTTATTCCAATAAAATAGCGAGTGCAGAAATTCCCTAAAAATTCCGAAATTCTCGGCCGAGAATTGAGTTTGCGGATAAGAATAATTTCGCCGAAATCATTATGGCTGATATTGTTTTTTTTTCTGAGCAGCTTCTCCGAGAATATTTAAAAAGCGTTTGAGAAATTTTCCATAGGAAAAGATCAGGGATTAGACCTACGATTCT
>JAQGBY010007714.1:0-11445 GCA_034698785.1 Mycogona germanica
GAAAACGTGATCTAAGCCGCACGTTTTCGTCGCCACTTTGGTACAGTGTCCAGCTGTCCTCGTCATCACCTATATAACCAAGAAGCGTTGGCGGCTTCAGAAAGCTGTTTATTGATAGCCAGAAAAAATGGTAAAAAATTATTTTTATTTATCGGGTAATGACGAAAGTGTGGGGGCGAGTTCGTTTCTTGTTTTGTCGCGTGTTTCACAAATCTTCAAGGGCTTTAGTATTCGTGAAGATCTGTTGTAGACTTAGTTGACGATCTTGTTACCGATTCTTGATTGCAGTCCAAGCAATTCTCTTATATATTATTATTTCTTATATCTTTCTCATATCTACTATTCTTAAATTTTATATATCGTAGAATTATGATTATAAAGAAATATGTCGTCGGATAGTGTAAAATAAAATAGAAGGCAAAGCCCGGCAAAACAACAGCTGTTAGCCTACTTTTAAAGATTCGAAAAATTTTGTGAAACACATGGCATCGAATAGTTAGTTGGTTAATTGTATTCGTCACGAATTAGTTGAACTTGAAAGTGACTGAGAGAGCCACACAGGATAGACATAAAATAACCTTTATTAATATCAGTTACACCTTACATATCAGGTACTCGGGTCACAGTAAAACGGCAAACTCATAACATTTCCAAGAATTAAGTGATATTCGTGCCAAATCTGAATAGCGAGCTGCATTTGCGAAATTCGAACTTCCTCTTTACGTTGATCGCCATCAGTTTGGAAGCAAATTTCCCAAAGGACTTTTCTTGCTTTAACATTTAAATGACCTCAGTTGCACCGTTGCCTCTTATCTTAACACAAAAGGAATGTCTCGATTACCGGAATTACACATACACACGCTACGTTATGAGAGGACAAAATATTTGTCATCTAATTCGTAAGCTAACATTATATAATTGGAATCATGCAAAGAACAGGGCAGCCATTTCCATGATTTCCTCATTTTTTAAAAATAATTAGTACACGGTTTAAACACTGAACTTTATTGTGAGACGCAAAAGCGATCCTAGTACTGACCATTTGCGTTAAAAGCCTGGTTTACACGTTTGGCTCCAGGGAAAAGTCATTTTGTTTGGGCCCAGAATGAGATTAAAGATTTGAGATCAACACACTGGAGATTTCGCAACGTAAATGTAAATGGCATTTCCTGGAATCAAACGAGAAATGATTGATCGTGTAAAACCAGGCTTAAACCAGCATTGAGTCACTCAAGATAAAACCGATCGTGAAACTGATCCCAAACACTGCAGACAGAAAAACTGGTCTCTATGGATGGAGTTCGAATGGCTGCCGCAAGAATCACTTTGCGTCACTACTACAAATTAAAGAGGTAATAATGATTTGCACGGGCTTAGATTTAGCAAAAATTGACTGTTGGGTATCACCCGAAAAGTGCATTTACAGCATTACTTTACGGAAGAACTATTACTATTTGCTTTCGGATTACAGGAGACGTGCCAATGTATGAACAGAAACAAAAGACATTCTAATAATTACGAAATATGATCAAGCAGACATCATAGAAGTTTTATTAGATAAATTGTTATAAACTGGGACCTTGTACATGGGAGAATTATGTATAGATTAATTCATTAACGTTTAGTACATTCACTGAGAAAAAGATAAGCAGTGCCAACGATAATATTTTGAAAAAAAAATTAATTGAAATTCGACGAAGTGGGGGGATTTGTAACAGTTGCGCACACCAAATACAAAATTTAAAAATAATAAATTTAAGAAATTCAAAATGGATTTCCCCCCCACTCCACTTCTGTTTAACAAGAAAAAATACGCAAAAGAATATAAATTTGACGCTTATACACTACAGCCATGCGATAGTGTAATCACGCTACATTTCAGGACACAATGAGAACATACCAAATGGAACAGCAATTGTTGAAGAGTGACTAAAACAGTTTGCAAAAAGATGCCGTAATACTATGCATGATTTACCAGAAAGGTCTAACAGTGTTATTATCACAAGCAAGCGTCACATGGAAGGGTCTACAGGGGTGGGGGCGGGCGACACAAATTCACGGGACACTTTTTAGAACGGGGGGCGAAACACTGGACACGCACACACAACACGATCTACGTGCAAAGGTATAAATTTGGCTTTGTTATGTCACAAGTCGTTAATTTTGTCTTTCACTACTAGCTTCGACTGGAGAGAAAAAAAAATACACCCGGTATCTGTACTAATCAACGTTTCCGGCGACGGTGCTACGATGTGTACATATTTAAATATTACTGTACAAGTGGAGGTTAGCGGTGGAGAAAAAAAATGGCATCGAACGAAGACGGCATCGAAATAAGACAATAAAAACCAATCAGATACGATCGTAAAACGGAAGCGAGAGTCGTTTTGAGTTTTCGTGGAACACCTTTTTTTAAATTATACTCAAGAGCGACTAAAAGGAGGATGTCTAAAACTTGCCGACTCAACGTTGACTTTCAGAAATAGGCCCGACGAACGACTCGCGCCTCTCCCCACCTTCGAAAAACTTGATAAACCGTTGGATCAGTTGAGCCACACACGGCCACCTAATTGGCCATCTTTGAGTCGTCAATAATATCCAACTGATAGAACTTGACACCGGAGTAGACGGTGAACGAAGAGTGGTCAACATCCGCGCTGCGCTTCGCCATAGATCCTGGAGGGGCAAAAGAAAAGAACGCAAGCAAATACTTAGAACTGCGGAACCGGTTGGCGAAAACGACGCAGCCCACAAAAGAAACAGTACTCCTAACAAACTAAAAATTATTGACGCGAAATTCAAAGAGCAATTCCAATTACAATTATTCTAAATATGGACGCGTTATTTCGTATAAAAGAATAATATGAAATGTTTGGCATTCAGTGCTTTAATACAAAACAAATTCTTTGAAATTTAGTTTGGTCACAGACCAAGGCAATATGTGCATTCACATAGTTTTAATTAATTAATGAACAGCAACATTTGACATAAATCAACTGGAAACCTAAATAATTCCAGAATTTCTATGTTAATTAAGTGATAAGGACAAACAGTATATGTCGCAGCTTTGCAATTATTACGGGGTAAATCCGCCAGCTATTTTCCCCTCGATGTGTAAATGCGTTTGCAGTACATGCACTTTGGCTTCATGAACTCGGGCAAAAAAATAATAATTCCCAACTCTGACGTCACTTACTGTGGTGGCTCCTGGGAACACGCTCGAGCATGTAGGTGTTGAGCGAAGCGCACTCGCGGGCAATATAGTAACCGACCGATTTGTAGTCGGTGATTGGCGGGTACTGGATGCGCATCGTCTCGCGGACCACTTCCGTGTCCACCTCGTAATAGCCAGCCTGTGGAAAAAATACAGCACAAGCGTAACCAATTCATTTTATTGTAACTTGAAAAAAATGTTGACCCAAAATTATGAGCGCCAAAGTGACAATACTCAAATAAAGAAAAGTGTAACTCACCCTCATCTTCAGAATGAGATCGAAGAGTGTCTTGGGAGGGAGAACCAGCGATCGATTGAGCGGTAGGACGAAGCACCGGTGGCCGTCCAGATCGATGATGCCGGTTTTATTCTGCCCGAAATTAAAAGAAAATAGTAAAAATGTGGATGTTGAAATTTGGATTCAGAAACCCTACGTTCTCGTTTGCTCTCTGCCCTCAAGGCCCATCCCGCAGTTGGTCCAGTGGACAGGACGGATCAGGTGGATTTTTGTTCGAATCCTCTTAACAAAATTACGGATGATTGATTGGGTCATTTATAATCTAGTGCCAAGGCGAGGAGAAACCGCACTCACAGCCGAGAAGTCGTGAATGAATCGTCCGTGGCGACCGCCGGTGAAGTCGGGTACCACGATTTGCTCGTAGTTCTCGTACTCGATGTCAATCTCGATTTCCTCCTTAAAGAAGACGCGGTTGCTCTTGTCCTCGAACGATTCGGCGTCATGGTAATCAGAGAAGGTGGTCTGCTTGGCCTGGTAGTGGCTGCCAAAGATGTCCAGATCGCGGTTGTAGGGAACGTTGCACCATGCTCGGAAACGGTGCATCTTGGGGAGGGAAAGACACGACAAAAGACACCCGAAGAATCGATTAAATTGTGATATTTTCTGGTTGGGAAAAACAAAAAAACCTGAACATTGGCATGAAATGCGCACTATTTAGTTTTTAAATAAAAAAATGTTTTCACACAATGACAAATTCGAAAAATCGATATAAGATATCGATTTTTCTGTTACCCACACAAGCTTATAGGGCTTGCACATTTTTGACACCAAAGATTCACAATATCGAATAGTAAGTTTAGTCACGCAAACCCTCGCCATTTTTATCAAATAAAATAGTAAGGGCAAGTTAGAAAACTATCAAATGCTCTCAAGCTGGACTCGTAGAAAATGTATGGTCAGATTACAGCTGTAACACGACATAAGAATAATTAACGTCGCATTATTATACTTGTTCTCGTCTAATAAATAAAAACTAAATGTTCATGAGCGTAATTTTGAGCGGATTTACTCAGACCACACTAAAAGAAATTTGAAGATATTCGGTGTCTCAAGTAACGCTACGATTCTCGCCAGTAGAAGTAAATTAAATATTTTGTTTTGTCATCGTCTTATCTGTAGCGTCAGTTCCCACGGTTTTCTAATTTTAATTTTTTCGTTTTAAATAATAGTTTACTATTATTATATTATATTAGAAGAGTTATCGCCAACTCTCGTTCGTCTTTTTCGTCCGGTCTGTCCCGGGCACAACCCCCATTTTTATAAACATTTTATTAATTTTGGAAAACTAAGTACAAAAGTATCTTTCGTTTTCGTTACTTTCGTTTACTTTGTCTTCTTTTTTTTCGAAAATTTCGTTTTCTTCTCCCCCTTGAACTGTTATTTTACCAGGAAATTTACCAGCGTTTCCGCCCCAAAAAAACACCCACAGGAGGCGACCTGATAATTTTTCCAAACCCAAGCCTAGTTTGGGATCTTTAACGTGTACCTGATATCGCACAGGCATGGTCCCACGGCTTTACCTCCATTCCGAACAAAGGCGTGTCGCGCCCGAAAAATTCCGAAGGTCTCTGTCGAAAATTGAATGAGCGATCACCTGAACAGCAGCTCGACACGCTAACCACTGAGCCACACGAGAGACCCCTCCCCAGATTTGATATGTGTAGTCTCGCAAATGTCGAGAAAAAAACCACATACACTTTCACTTTTTCGCATTTGGGTAAATTTGAAATTAGGGGACTCATTCACGCAACTGAGCGTTCCCGAATGTCGCGCCATAGCTTAGATGACCCCAATAATTTGTTGTTGTGGTCCGGCGATTAGATGAACGGACGAAGAATTGTTGCCGGTTATGCAATCGAACCTGCGACTTGGCCAGCTGTCGGTACAGATAAATGCCGCCGATCACTCCGACGGTGAGCACCAACATGGCCGTGATGCAGGCGCAAATGGTGGTGGCCGTGTTGACTCGTCTGGCGCGACTCTGCAGCGGCTGGTACATGTGGGGCGGCAACTCCACTTCCACATCCTTCTTGACGGCCTGCCAAATTAGTGACAACAGAATATTTTTATTTAAGTAATACGAAAAGTGGTATTCCGCGTGCGGACTGTAAAAATAATTCGTCCGGCCTGTCCCGGACACAACCCCCATTTTTATTTAAACTAATCTAGACGTTCTTCTTCCTAATATATTGTAAAAATAAGTTTTAAATAATTGAAAATTGACATCACTTCAAAATTATCTGCTGTGCTACTGTCGCGGCCTACTTAAAGCCAATCTTGTTCAATTGGTGCCAAATTTTTGCGCCATCAATGCTTCCACCCGCCTCAAATTTTGACACAGCATTCACGAAAGACCAAAAGAAAATTATAAAGCACACCAACACACTTACAAACCAGTAAAATCATGGTCATATGAAGTCGAAAATAATGATCACAATCGTCTGAAATTTACCACTAATATGTATAATAATATATATGTATGACTAATTTTTACAAAATTGAATGCATGTAAACAATGAAATCAAACAAATAATATGAAAAGTAAATCGTTGAAATGGATACAGACGATAATGAATGACAAATAATTTTAATTGATTGGAAGTCATTACCCTGGAACAATGTCGGATGGAAGCAGGGTCGTATTTGTCAACAACAAAAAATTTACAGTGCCCCATCCATGAGTCTCCCTACGTAGGGATCATAATTTTCCCACAAGATCCTTAACATTCTCTTTACATGGGGACATCAGAGTTTCTTAAAATGCACTAATCGTAATTTGGCCGCGTGGGGACGAGAGGAGAATTGCTCCTTCCCCCAACTTTGGGCGATTATTTTTCCAAAGTATTAATGTATTGTATTCGAGCTGAATCATTAGCTTAGACCAACGCCATTAGGTTCACTATGCGTTTTTTTTTAAAAGTCTTTAATCTTTAAGTCTTTAAAAGGGCATGGTACAAATGTTTGAAAATCCATAACAATATGATTGAGAAATTGCGCAAAGCGCAAAATGTTAAAAACTTATTTTATTTCTTAAATCTTGAGTAAAATAACTCGTATGTCCCAATTTAGAAGTTATAATAGCCGGCATGGTAAAATCTGAGCGAAGCGAAATTTTTTAAAATCATCGTCTCAAATCTTTTGATTCGAAGTGTCAAAATTGTTCACAAATTAAAAAATTTAAATGAGACCGTAAAATTGCGAGTAGCGCACAAATTTACCAAATAGAAAATTAGTGATTTTCAAGAGAGAAAAAATGTCGGTAATGAATTTCAAAGGGGGGGGGGTGTCAAACGCTAGAAGCTGGGGAACCATAAACAAAGTTGGGGATCAAACCCACCTGACCCCTCGGTAAATATCACTTGATGGAAGACGAACAGAGTGCCGCATTGGTCAATATAATTTTTATTAATGGTCATTGTTCAAAACATTGAGTTTTGTATATGCCGATTATGTGGGAGATCGGGTGTTAAAACCCAGGTTAGCAGAGACAGGATAGTTCTTGCATTTCGCCACTATTAGTCTTCCGTTCGACGCTGTCCCGAATACACGATGAATGTAGTTCAACTAAAATGTGGCGAAAACTTTATTCCTAATATTTAACAAGTACATCATCTCGATTATGAGCTTTCGTGGAAGATTTGTTAGCTGTAGGTTTGGTCGACCGGACAGTGAACAGTGACCGGAAAAGCGACAAATAATTAGGTTCTTGGCTCGTATTCTGAAGGGAGATTGTAATGTTAACATTGGCTTCTTACTAGGGGGGAAGGCGAATGGACCATACTAAAATGGTTAAGGAAATATATTGTCGGTTCCATCCATATTTCAACTCCTATTTTCCCAAGAGTTTGCAGACAGTGGAATGATATTAAGAGTCTCAGATTCAGAGCCTGGTTTACTAAAGTAGAGCACCAAAACATGTCCCAACTGGTTCTTCGGCCCTAGTCACTTCCCAACCTGACCCGGGTCTGCTTGGTGGTGGTACATATTGTAATTGTAATGAACTTTCATCAATAGCATTTTATTTTCACCGTGTGAGATAATTGATAACGCTGCGGTTTAGATCGCAGCAGTATAATCGCAAAAGCAACTATTATTAGCATAAATGGAATACGTTAATTCTTTAACTTGTTCCCGACAAACACTAATTCTCGGCCTCCTTTATAGCTGCATAATTATAGTTGCGCTGACAGGAACGTAGCAATCATTCAATTTGCGAAAAAAAAACAGCAGCGGCGAAACCTTTCCTTCCAAGGAAACGTCGAAGAAGGAAGATTTGTCAGGCTAAAAACAGAACAGACGAACACGTGACTTTTTTCTCTTGCTACCGGATCAATCGTAATAAAAGCGCCTATCTGTAGATAGTTAGGGCAAGAACACGAATGAGACATGCTGGGCCGCCATGGAAGGAATGATAGTTTGTCACGATTCATTGGGAGAACAAAAACATGCCCAGTCATTTCAATTTAGTTTAGTTACAAGGCCTTGTCCATACTGATCGCCTGCACAGTGCCACAGTGTCAAAGTGACGAAGGGAGAAATCGAAACCTAAAGTTGAAACAAGCTGCTTCACGTCAGAACCTGATTACTGAACAGGGCGACGTCACGGGGAAGTGATGAGGAACGAATAGGGGTCTGGTTTCCGTTCAAACATGAGCGCGTACAATAAAAAAAATTCCTATAAATATGCTATGATCATATCAAAGCGAAATTATGTACCAAGTCTTATCATATTTCAAAGTTCTGTAATTTTGAAAATAGGCCTAAACGACCTCAACCATCAACGCTACAAATACAACCAAAGAACGGAAGAGGACGGTCCAGCATGAATGCCTACCCTAGACCCTGAGCGATGGCGACGTCAAATGTGTTTGCATTGCAATCATTTAAATGCAATTTGACAGGATGCCATGCGTCTCCGGGACTTATTTCCAGACCGCCCTTAATTAAGGACGCAGGCGAGATTAATTTCAAAATAGCACGAATCTTGACTTCCCGTCTAGGTCTGATAAACCATATTTGGAAATTGGGTCAAACGCATCAAAATGCACGGACCTAGGCGACTAGACAGGAATACTAAGGAGATTTCTAATTTTTAACTATAAGCGAAATTTGCCTGACGTTAATCAAATTTCGTTTGGTGTTCACGTTTTCTGGTTTCAAGCGGGTCAAACTAAATGGCATCAAATCAATTGCTATCCAAGTGTTTCAGAACGATCCGTGTGTTCTTTTAAGTCGAGACGATTTGGTTTCACGATCAGAATTATCGACTCACTGGCAACATAAGAGAAATGAAAGGGCTACTATATTTTAGATATTGCACAATAGTTGCATAGCTTTGTATCTCAGATAGGTCATTTTCTACAACCTTTATTAGGATGTAAAGTCCAGGAGGAAGCTAACAATAATGGCACAGGTAAGGTGTCTAAACTGAGTATCGTTTGAAACGGTAGGATAGCCTAGCCTAGGTTTTTAGAAATCGTAAATGATTGGTGAAGGACCTTCATGTGATGGCTTGCCCACAAAACAAACCGCATGAAAGCCCTGAGAGCCTGCAGGGCAGCAATTTAAGGGCTTATCTTGAAATTAGTCATTTATGGAAATATTAGGGAAAAATGGCATTTTGCTCACGAGGCCTATCACCCCCTCCCCAAAGGTTCCCGAAATGGCGATATATTAAAGGTCCTTTGTCGTTCCACCATAGGCGTGTCCTCGAGTTTATATTTTCTTCAGCAGCAGATTATAATCGACATAAGGGTGCGTTTAACTATTTGGGGACACTCCTACGAAGTTGGTGGGCACGAAAACTAAAATTTTAAACGCCTCTAAAATCTCAATTGCTATCGACTTCACAAGAGTGTACACGGCAAATTACATTTTTTATTTCGAGTAGATTGCAATCAGTATGGGGGTGCGTTAAAAAGATAGTGAATGAAATTACAATGCGGAGCCAAGCATCGCCCAAATGGTCAACTAGAATATTTGACGCGTCCCTTCCTTTTTCGATCGTAATCGACTTGTTAGTGTTCAACTTACCAATGTTTCGTTGACAAATTCGCTCTTGACCAGTGGCTCGCCCAGCTCAGTCTTCTTGTCAGTCACAGCTTTCGTGAATATAGTCATGGTCGCGAATTCACAGATCGGTGATTAATTTTCGGAATTCTCTGAATACTTTACAGCATAGGAAATGAAACCTAGCCCTGGGTATTTAGAATAGATGATCGGATCGGACAACAAATGGCGCATCCAACAAAAATACCGTAACACCAAATTGTGCATCCAAGTTGATGTTGTGAAAATGCAGTAATATGGTGTAATAATTCAACTAAATTTTATACAGAAATTGCAAAATATCTAATTTCATTTTTGATGGCATAAAATATAGTATATAATTCTAAGCATTAACATATTAACAATTCCTGATTTATTTTGAGTATTTTATTTGAAAAACAATTTTTCAAAAATTGAATATTTACTGGAGCTAGATCTAGCAGTGAAATAAAAGTGATGGTTTAGCGGAGCAAACTCGCCAGGGGTTCACCACGACATAAAAACTTCATCTCCTTTTCCGAAATAATATACCGTTCAATCGTTAATTATTTGTAAAACATTCAAATAAATTAATTTATGGTTAGTGTTCAAATTCCATCGATTAATTAACATTTAACATATCATTAGACACGAATCTATTTTCTATGCGTACTAATATTCAACCGCAGCACCCTTCAGCTGGCATCGGCAATCAATGAACTATAATGCATAGAACGCAAACTACCCAAACTATACAAGTCAAGTAAAGAATGGCGTATTTGCTCCGATAGTGGCGACGTTGTGTCCAGAGTTTCGTCAGTTTCGCCCGTAGATGACAAAACAAAACTGTGGGGGGAGGTTTAGGGCGATCAAATAGGAGGGTTCACCGGTGGGAGGCATCCTTAAAAAGATAAAGGCGTGAACGATTTGGGAATGCGAGAACCGTCAAATGTGAAACCTAGGACAAAATTCGAGAAGCGACACACATTTACTGACAGAAGTTAAGGTAAAGAAAGGAAAATAGGAAATTGAATTCAAGTACTTTAAATCTTCTAATTCATTTGTTGAAGATATTGGCCATGAAACTTTTTGCATTCGAGAATATCCTTCCGCTCATATCCTAGCCAAAGCGGCTTGGGTGGGCGATAGTATCCAAATTATGGGTGGAAATCCTAGTTGTAAAACCCCTATTGGCCAATGTTAACAAAACTCCTTTTTATCGATAGCTTAATCGATAGTTTCTATTTTCTATACTTTAGCTCATCGCTAGTAGAATCGTGTTGGACTTAGGAGAAACTTGGTAATTTTTAGGCCTAAAGTTTCATTTCTACGGAAATCTATTCAAGAAAACAATGCAGGTATTGAATGTTTCTTTCGAAAGAGCTTTTGTGATTGTTCTTTTTAAACATTCTTGGCTACTTGCTTAAGAATTAAGATGTTAAAAACTTCAAGGATCTTGATTTCCCAGAAGCGTTACCAAATGGAACTGCCTTCCCCAAGACTTAGTTCAGCCCCTCCCTCTCCAGTTTCAAATCTCGCCAACAGACTGCCCGCGAATGACCAAAGCCAAAGTCCAAAGCTTCATTAGCATCCTCTTTCCCAAACATATGGAAATCGCTATAGTGCCACAGCGCGGCGATCATCAAATCTAAACTAAAACTTTCAACCCGTTGGCACATGTTAATCTGATATGGAGTGAAGCTGGCGAGTAAATAATTTGAGTTGTTCACTGTTATGCTGACATTGGAGTTCAACTAAATTTCACGCGCACCCTTCTATAACTTCATCAAAGTGTGTTGTGTCAATCTTGTCCGTAACTCATGGATGGACATTTAGATTTAGATTTAGATTTAGATATAATTATCGCCGCGCCGTGGCATTATGGCGATTTCCGGAAGTTGTATTT
>JAQGBY010007715.1:0-11445 GCA_034698785.1 Mycogona germanica
TTTTTGGTTTTGCGTCCAGCATTCCGCTCATCCCTATCTTGTTTGAATACATCGGCGTTTACTACTCTTTATTAGTAAACAAAAACACAAAGCTACATACTCTGTAGTCTAGCGACATAATCCGAAAGTTACAATGACGAAAGGAATGATACTTGTATGCAATTCGATGACTGACCACGCTACAGTCAGTCATCATCCGCCAAAATTTGAAGAATTTACGATAGACGATCTATTCAATATACGGAAAATTCTTCAAATTATTTTCTCGGATGATGACGGAGTGTAGCGCGCGCGGTCAGTCATCGAATTTCGTAGAAGTATCATTCCTTTCGTCACTATAACTTTCGGATTATGCTGCTAAACTAACAAGATTTGTGTTATTGTTTAGTTAAATGTATATGAATTTACTCGTGCTTTTGCACTTTTTCGTTTACATTATCAACGTCAAGTGTAATCAATCACGGGTAAAACATTAAATTGAATGTGAACAATTTGTCAAAGTTCGGCTTTCCGAATTTCCCAAATGTATAAATAAGATTACTTTATATTTTATTTGGAAAAATATAAAAAAAAAGTAATTTTCACAATTATTTTTTGAACGACTCGTCGTAGCCCAATCGGTATTGCGGCTGACTGTGGCTCGGCGGTCCCGGGTTCGATTCCCGGCGCGGGCTCTCGATAATTTCAATCCCGGGGTACTGGTGAAAATGTGCCCCTTGCATTGTGCTAAAGCACTAAGAGGGGTACAGAAACGCCTGTAGTGCAGAGACTACTGTGATGCATAAAAAAAAGAAAACTGTATCAAGAGTACAAAAATAAATAAATTTGAATTATTTTCAGGTGGCTAAGCGTACGTTTGGACCTTTTGGGCAACCTTTTAATTTTCTTCACTGGAGTGTTTTCGGTCATAGAACGGGATACATTGGACGCAGGGTCCATTGCCATGATCATTACTTTTGCATCTTCGGTACAGTACCATTTTTCATTTAGTGAAGTTCGTTTTTGAGTTAGTTCACTCCTGCTTTCATAAATGCAGAGAGAACTAAATTAAACATTTCTTTCAAAGAATGCGTCTTTTCGAGTGGCTCTGTCTTTTTGTGGTTGGTCAAATCATGCTAGACATAATTAATAAATCATATATTAACTGAATTTGAGGCAAGCATTTGTATTAGTATCAAACATTTTTGCCCATGTCTCATGTGAATGGAAAAAGGGGCAGCAAGTCAGCGAACCTGTGCATCAATACAGAGTAACTCTATAATAATAGAACATGAATATTATAAATATCAAATTGGTAAACTTTACTACATATCAATTTTGTTATTTCTACAAATCGGCACTCCACACAAATGTAATCCAGCTTTTTAATGAATTTTCATCCCATTAATTTAATTTTTAGAGACTTAAAATAATTTCAGTAAAAAATATTTATCTTTGAAAAATTATTTAAAAAAAATTAAATTTCAAGAATATTTAAATAGAGTGCGACTTCTATAATATCTACTGAAATGACTTGACATTTTTAGGTAAGCTTTACCTTTGCTTGGTCCATTGAACGAGCGACGCAGTTCGAAGGGAATATCGTATCTGTTGAGCGATTGGAAGAGTACATCAACTTGCCATCAGAGGTCAGTGTATCCGTCTGTCGGATGTTGCTTATAATTTTCATAGTAGTATATGTCGGAATCAAGTTCTGTTAGCTTACCTCTACATCACTCTAGCAACATAAATTAATACAGTTGATATGATTTCCGGTGACAAGCGTAGCTATACTTTGCTAGACATAATTTTGAAATTATATTTTGTCATTTTTCGTGTATTACGCCATGGTATTTGTAGGCAATAATTAATCGTCAATTATTAAGTACTAGCATAATGCATTTGACCTGATTTATGAAATAAAAGTTTTCATTTACAGGCCCCATGGGAAATACAGACAAGCCACTCATTAAACCCGACATGGCCATCGAAAGGAGAAATATCATTTGAAAACTTTACCTGCAAATATCGAGATGAATTGGAGCCAGTGCTTCAAGGCCTGGATATCAAAATTAAAGCAGGCGAAAAGGTATAAAATTAACGTCACACTACACATAAAACTAGTCTGCCAAATTCAGAACAGGCGTGTTTTCGATATTACACTTTATGCAGTGGTAATAGGTATAGTAAATGTCAAATTAGTCGTCATGTGTTCTTTAGACGCAAAATCAATCTTATTTTTCATATGGAATTGCGGTGATTGTGCCATTTGTGCCATTTCTCGAACGCTGTTGAACTAAAAATAACTGCTTACAATTATGAAATTATTAAAACAACGGTTAGAAATGGTGAAAACTTCTGATTCGTATAGATTGGCATCGTGGGTCGAACAGGCGCTGGAAAATCGTCCATTACTCTCGCTCTGTTCCGATTGCTAGAGGCCTCCGATGGCCACATTAACATCGACGGTATTGATATCTCCGAATTGGGACTTCATGACGTCAGGTCACGGATCACAATCATTCCACAGGTAATTCCGTCATGTCGGCGAAATGTTGTTGAAATAATATTTGAAAGCCTCGTTCCCTCACTTGCCATAGCAATGCCGCAACAACACTGGTTTTACATTTATTATATAGTTTTTCAAAAGGTATGACAATTTAAATATCTAATCTGTTTAACACAAAAAAAAATGTATTCTGAATTTCTTAAATAGCCGTCTCAGATATTAAATGATTTACACATATAAAATATTGAAATATGACTGACAGCATTGGCAGCACGTGATAGCGACAGCGTCATTTTGGAGAAGTGGAGACGCCATATTTAAATTTTCTGGCGAAGGGTTGTTTTTTAAGAAGATTTAAACAGCCGATTTAGCGAGGAATACGCAAAACTGAGATCTGATACAACTTTCGCTTGACTACAAATTTGAGTAACTGGTTACAACTCAAATTTTATTCAATTTCGTCAAGCCGGTCGTATGTAAGCGTGGAATCAAACAGATTGAAACTTAGGATTATAACCTAGATTCATCTACACGTCTTGGTCATTTAGCCATGATCATCGCCGAGATCGAAGCAGCGGGTGTGTAAGCTGAAAGAAAAATTTGTAGTTTTAAAATGGCAATGTTGAATCTCGTCTTAAATTCTTGATCTTGTATTATTGGTCACCCTAGGATCCGGTGTTGTTTGCCGGAACCGTGCGCTTCAATTTGGATCCGTTTAAAGAGCATTTGGACGACGACCTGTGGTCCGCCCTGCAATTGGCCCACCTCGCCGATCACATCCGGTCTCTAGCAGAAGGCCTCGATCATGAGATCACGGAAGGGGGTCAAAATTTGAGGTTAGAAGACTTACGCGGTGGTTGACCGTTACAAGTTTTGCTTCATGGAATTACTATTTTTTAAATGCCTTTGACGTGCCGGATATTTCAGAATGCTCCATGAAATTGGCTAAAGAAAATGTCTAATTCATTGAGAATATGTTCTAACTTCATGTTTAAAATTGACCGGTACATAATTTTGTTTACAAAGAGAAAAAATATTTGTGGTGCGATGATACAGTATTCAATTCCCTGGGAAATCGAACCCGGGACCACAAAGCCATATTCAGTCGCTAAACCAACTGACCTACGACGAGTCGTATGACGATATTGTATGATAATATTTTATTTTGACTGTCGACGTAGTGTTGGCCAACGACAAATGATGTGCCTGGCTCGAGCCCTCCTACGCAAAAGTAAAATATTGATTCTGGATGAAGCGACGGCTGCAGTGGACATGGACACAGATGCTCTAATACAGGCAACGGTGGGTTCGCAATTTGCGTTTAATCATATTAATCACTTAATTCTTTAAATACATTTGACAGTTTGGCGGACTGAAAATTTTACTGAGTACGTTTCTCGGCTTACAGGTCCGCAAACAATTTGAAACGTGCACCGTGCTCACAGTGGCTCACCGAATCAACACAGTGCTCGACAGCGACAGGTAGATATTTACCAACCAAAGTGGTTTATTTTATTATTCTGTAATTCTATATTTTGCTAGCCGAACTGTTAGTCTTGGGCCAGGATTAATGTACAAAATTTAAATACTGAAACCTCATGTACGCCGTCGCAAAAGCGAGGCGCAGCGGCAGACCACGAGAATTTGTGCGCGGCGGCGGCACCATTTAAACAGAACAGTACTCGCAGTAAAGAAAGAAATTTGAAAATGGGCATAAAAAATGTTAAGGAGGTTCACCGTTGATTGAACATCTTAAACTCCCCCTCCCCTCTCAAGGAAGTTGACATGGAAATTCTGTCTAACCTAGGTTGCAATCTTTAGCGTCCAGATATCGTAAAGGTACGGGTCATGATGGATAGATAAATATTTTTTTTTATTTAATAAGACAAATAAACAAGATAAAAATATGTTAAATTGAACATATCATTAGCATAGGCCATGCCACATCTATACTGACCATCCTCGAGACGGACTTCATTGCTTGCCATTTAATATTTTCAAGTCAAACCAAAGTTTTTGTAGGCAACATCAGTTACAGAGTTCCACGAAATAAGACATATTTTTTCAATTCATGCATTTTATTTTCAGAATCTTGGTGTTGGAGAATGGAAACGTTCGGGAATTCGACAGTCCGGCTAAGTTGTTGACCAATTCCAACGGAATATTTTACAAAATGGCACAAGATGTTGGTTTGGCATCCTGATTCTTCAAACTTTTTGAATTGCATTTGTTGAACATTGATCTGAATGTGTCGTTCTCAAAGTTTCACATGCCCTCACAGAGAATCGAATTATTTTAGATTTGTGTATCTATTTTTTAAATCTGATTACTCTGCATTGACAAAGAATCGGAAATTTCTTCCGCGAACTCCAACATTATCAGATACATAATAATAATTTAAAAAATGAACATACAGTGTATTCTTGTGCTCGAGCGGGTTCGAAAGTAATTATTATTTTTTATTTCCCTTCACTGTAGTCACTGCACTACAGGATTTTCTGTACCCCTCATGGTGTTTAGGACATTTTCACCAGTACCTCGGGGATCGAATAGTTGAGAGCCCGCGCCGGGAATCGAACCCTGGACCGCCGAGCCACAGTCAGTCGCAATACCGGCTGGGCTACGATATAAATCATCACGCAAGGGCACAGACATACAATGTAGCATGCTTCACACGCACTTAGGTTTGCAGCTTGATCTCGCCACCCTTCTTAGCCAAAAAGTGTCATGCAAGCCCGCTCCATGATGACGACACGTCACTCCCTCCGTGGGTGCTCGCGTCGTTGCACAGTTCAATGGCGCACCACACGCATGTCGCTGTACTGATCGACTCAGAATTAACCAGGATTCCAGACTGGGCACACTTACCATCGGTCACGATTCATTGTGATATTTTTTTAACTCTTCAAATCACTATGGATCTTGACTAATATGTGTGCTCAATTAAACATTTTCTTGCTTTTCACAAATGCTTAACACCGGCCTTACTAGTAATTCTGTTCCGTTAATCCTTTCTTTCGGCGGTGTCCCGACGATGGTGTCAGTAAACAGGTTTTTTAGACTGGTTATCAGCTTTCCTGATACAAATATCTGGGTTTACAGATGACCCCAAAATTATCTTGGAAACCCAAATACAAAAGATGATTGGTGCGGCGAATGCTAGGCTTAGACTTATTCAAAACGTGTTCAAGGGGTGTCCAAGTACGGTTAAGTCAGTGGCCTACTTTTCCTTGGTTCGACCTTTGCTTGAATACTGCCTCTCTACCCCTCTACTACTTTACTCACTACCCCTTACCACCTCTCTCTTGGGGGCTGCTTGCGGGTAAAATTTGTAATTGTAATTGTTATGCCATGCACGTGATGGATCTGCAATTAACAGAGAAACACGAAAAACAGAGTTTTAAAAAAATATATGAGCAAATCGGACTATTTCTCTGCTTATGTATAATGCAGAACGAAAAAATGCAGATATAAATGAAAGTAAAATGTTTTATTTCATAAACTACAAATCAATTACTTATGTTGAGGCATTTCCGGTGTAATAATAATTGAGCTTCATTGATCAGTTTGTCGGACGACGCTGAGTAAAACTCACTTCTGCGAATAAAAGGGCAGCGCGCTTCCATATTTCACGATAGCCAAATATGCACGTTGCAGCACGTACAATGGACTTTTTGGAGCACTGAGCGACTGATTCCTCCGTGATAAGCGTTCACATGCCAACAGTTCCAGCTGGCAACGTTGCACGAAAAGTGGAAATGTGACTGCAGAATCGTTTCTGGAGCACGTTTTTCGAACAACTTAAAAATGATTAATAAATGAGAGGATGCAAGCTAATTTATTGACAAGCGATCGAGCTCGTCAGCAGTGTGGACTAGTTGGAGACGACTGAGACGTTGTTAGATTCGTTGAGGCGACTGGTGGAGTAGCTCCGCTTGTGACTGGCCCGCGCCAGGAAGACGGACAGGACGACGATCGCAATCACCAGGAGGGCGGCGATTGCTACCAGCACCCAGGTGGCAACGTAGTAGGCGTGCGGGTTTTCGGCGGTGTAGGCTTCGGGCGAGGACGGCGTGAGATCGATGTAGTCAAACACGGACAGCTCGTACTTGCGGAAGAAGGCGGCGTTGTGTGTGTTGGGACCGATGCGGTAGTATGACATGGTCTCCACGTGATAGTTGATCCAGAGATTGGGGGACGCTTGAGGATGATTGGGTGTTCTGGACAGTCGGGGAAAAAATGAATGTTTGAAATCAGGTCTTAGGAATATATTGTATATATTTCTATTTTTTTTTAAATTTCCAATCAACTGTAGTTAACCGTGAGGTAGATATTTGTTAGGATGTCTTTGTGATTTTAATATCTGTCCCGAAGTTCATTTTTCACGATAGTACTATATGTGTTTCTGTGCCCCTCTTGGTGCTTCGGCACTGCGTGAGGGGGCACATTTCAACCAGTACCCCGGGATCGAATAATCGAAAGCCCGCTCCGGGAATCGAATCCGGGGCCGCCGAGCCACAGTCCGTCAGACAGTTTGGCATTTGAAATGCCAAATTTTTGGGTAATTTATCAATTTTGGTATACTCGTGCAACAATCTGGTGAGAGCTGTATGTCTTATTCGAAGATAAGGCTAAAAAGAATCGCAAAGCATCGTACTCAATGTGACCTATAAGATTAGAGTGTCTACAAACACAAACACAAGGCAGCAGTGACTAGACCTAGTCCCGCAACGAAAAAGTGAAATTTCATGTATTGCACAGATTATTTTCTTTCGAACACACAATAAAAGTAAATTCGAAAAGTCTCGGCTTGTGTTAAAGCTTTGGTTCAGGTTTGATTAAAGCTTTTGATTATAAGTCTTTGATTATTTTTTTTTAGTTCCAATCAACTGTAGTGTTTAGGCACTAATTTCATTTAGCACCATATTGCTGCAGAAAACACTGCAAACGCCACATTGAAAGCATTCTTCATTTGCAATACACACATTTGTAGAACCGAACCACCTACGCGAATTTTGCGAACGTTGTCCATAGCAGCACCATCATGTTCTGCACCGCTTGATCCTCCGGAGAATAAAAACGAGGAATATTTGGCATGTTGAACAAGTAGATGAGGTCATCAACGTGCGTGGCACCTGCAAATGGAAAATCGAAGTGAATCGAAAGTTGTTGACAAATTATATCTTATGTGCAAGCGGAAAAGGAAGACACAAAGACAGGGTTAAACCCGACAAAATCGAATTATCAAGAATTGACTCTCAAACTGACTATCTGGGCGCTGACATATTAACAACATCAATGGCGCTGACCTTTATATTTCGAATAAGTGACATCAAAAATAATTTTCTCTATTAAAATCTGCTTTATCATTTTTGGCAATTTTATTGACTTATCGAGGGTGACAAATTAAAAGTTGAAAATGGTGATTCCTACTAAATATGAAGATTCATTAATAGTTACCACCATATGAATCCTCACAAAATTCTGAGTATGTGCTGGGATCGCGCCAAGAGAGATGTTGACTTTTCTATCAACAATATCTGACAGTGGGGATCGACTCAGCATTTTAAAATATATTATAATTTCCGTGATTATTGTCAGTTTGTATTGCGGATGGGACCTGAATATTTCATTCAGCAAATTGATTCGTGCATTACCCGTATCGAGAAGTGGTGACCGGATGTGAATGTCTCGAGCTCTCGAGTATATTGGATCGCTGTAGGATATGTTACCGCGATGGTCGAAGACGTACATATAGACGGGAACCCACTTTGAGTACAGCTTCACCATACGGTCGTTGCAGGAATCGAACAAGATATCCGCCATCATCTAAAACATGGAAGCACCAGTATATTGACGGGTATTAACACAGAAAAATTAAAGAGGCGAGTATGCCTATTATTTATTAGTATGCTAGATTATCTTACGTCTGAAAATGGCGGAATGACTTCGCTTATGCGGTTGAAATCGACGTTTTTGAAATAGAAATTTTTGAACTTGTTCAGCTTGTGATGAGAATACGGATTATCGGTGGTGGTCTCTATGGCTGTAGGCAGAATATAATCCTCCACATAGTGCGGGTCGCGAGCAATCTGCTCGGCATTCTCCAACAGCATTTCTACGAATCGAGACCGAGAATGGCTTTAATCACAAATATAATTTATTAATCAATATCAATCTGAGAGACTAAGGAAAGCAAAAATATTATGCAATTAAATATTTAAAAAAAGCATTCATTTTTTGCAAACATCACTGAACCAGATTTCTTACGTAGAACAAAAAATAGCCCTTCGTGTTCCATGACGCCTGAGATGAGCGGCACTCGACTGAAGTTACCACTGGCCAAAATCACTTCCGGTCTTTCAGGCAGAAATGGCCGGCTGCGGAAGTTCCGATCCACGACTGGTGCTGCCCTCAATGGAAAATAGACCAATTTCTGCAAAAATATCACAATTTGTAAACATTTAGAAGTGAAAAAGCATTGAAATAATACAAAACAGATCAAAATCTATTGCGATTAAAATTAAAATGCAAACCGTCAAACGTTAACGTCCAACAGCCTGCAAGGATTAGAAAATTCAATTATAGGTAGGGATCTCGCCACTAGTCCTCATAATGTCGCAACGCATCTAGTGAACAACTGATTAAACAAATCTACGTTTTCGGGAAAAAGGGAGAAAGGGGGATTTTAGGAAAAACTAAGTTTTGTTCTGAATCGAAACCATAATGTACAATTATGATTTCGATTCAGCTTATTACTTAGTTTTACCGATGTATCCTAATTATTAACGAAGCTGGATAAGTACCTGATTTTATCATCGCTTATCATTAAAATTTAATTTGACAGGTAGCATTAAATTTTTTAACTGTTACACTGTATGGTTAAATTTAATTCGTCTATCCACATCAAAAATCTGTCGAGTTAATAAAATTACTACGTTGCAATCTGTACGTGATTTGAATGGAATTTGAACTTTCTAATGATGATGCGTGTTCCGGATGCGCTTGAACTTCAAACCAAGGAGTAACAAGCAACCTTGATGTGTTGAACGAGACATTAGCGAAAGAAATAGCTGCCAATTTTTTTGCTGCCATCAACTATTTCTGATGGAATGCTTTAAAAAAAACTATGCCAATTTTGATTGACAATATACAAACAATAACTCGTTATAAAATGTTTATTCATGCTCATCAAGCGATTGAGATGAGTTTTCGCTATGTCCATCCACTCACTGACCTCACCAGTGACCATGGAGGAAACTATTGCTGCCAGTTGGTTTTACTTTCCGACGAATCTACCCATGACCCAGTAGGTCAACTGTCACCGACTATACGATGAAGAACCTTAGAATTATTTGTAGCCATTTATAAAAGATCTGCGTTGTCCAACACATAGCCACCATTTCAGGTTACGGAGTTACTCAAAAATTGGCGCTTTATGCATCAAAGTGATCCTTGCAATCGGAAACTTTGAGCACATGCTGTATATGCGCTTACAGTTGTTAGTGAGGAGGGGCGTCATTACATGTTTTTAAAATTATTATTTTATGTGAACTCTGAACCCTGATCATTACTAATTACCAGTTGTCTTTGTTGGGCAGTGACAATGTCGGCAAACGATCGGTGTCGTAAGCACTCCACAATCTCCCTGCTGTCGTGAATGTTGCATCCCAGAGATCCAGCAACCAGCATTGCGTACTCTTGAGGTTTCTCCTCCACCGTCCAATCGCAGAGAGCCGATCCGCTCTGCTCAATGGCTGTCCAAAATAGACCTGCCCAAGAAAACAAGAAAATAGAAGTAATTAAATTTATTAATTGAATGCGAAATAAATATTCAATATATTCTTTTCCTTTTTCTTTTACACACTGTAAAAATATCTTATATTTAGGATCACATTTTTATTTTGAGTTGTGGAAAAACTAAGATAAGTAAATTTTATTAAATGAAATGCTTCTATTTTTGAGAAACAAAAAATAAAATATTGTCTCAAAATAAAAATTCTCTCATATTCTTGAGAGAATTGTCTCAAAATCAATTCTCTCAATTTAACCGTAGAGGTGAAAGACATTTGAAGTGTATGAGTTTTGCTGTAATCTAAAAATGGCTTAGCGTAGAAATTAACTCACCTAATATTATCCATTTATTTATATTTTTTGTGTTTTTTCAACGACTGAAAAAACTAGCACAAACTTCTATTAGTTACAACATTATTGAGACTTCAGATGCGAAACTTAAGGACCTTCTGGTTTCATGGCAACATATGAGGGCCCCTCAACTGAGTATTGCCCAAAAAAGTATAATTAACATCAAGCAACATAATCAGCGGCATGTCTCCGGGTAATCGATTCGATGGCACAACTCACATTAGGACAGTACGCACTCAAAGTCACACTCATTTGTATTTTCCCACAGTATGGCGGAGCAATGCTTTTGAAGTAGAGTCATGGAATCATTCGTTTATCTTCTCAGAAGCTGCACAACATTTTAAATTCTTCTCACTTTCACATATCTGAATACAGTTCGAGAAATATCGCGTGTTCTTTTGAACTCGCAGCCATTTACTTACCAATTTTTACGGACCAATAAAATTGAACGGGAGAAAAATATCATCGAAGTTGCAAATTTACACTGTATTTACATGTGCCGTTTACCTTTGGCCAGCGGTGAAAGAAGTAACAATGACACGGCAGCCGCCCCCGCGCTCTCTCCGAAAATGGTGACCCGTTGCGCGTCACCGCCGAAATGTCGTATGTTGTCGCGGACCCATTGCAGGGCCAGCACCAGATCCAGCATGCCGTAGTTGCCCGGGGCCTCGTTGTCTTCCGTACTCAAAAAGCCTTAAAGAATGCAGGTAAAACGGCCGGTATAATAAGATTTTTGTATTTTTTTTTTTTTTTAATTCACTGAAGTGACGGATCACAACAGGAAGATTCTGTACCCCTCTCAGAGCTTAGGC
>JAQGBY010007716.1:0-11444 GCA_034698785.1 Mycogona germanica
TATCTGGTTTATTTGGTTGTCTCGTGAAATCGACGACGTCATGCTTTTGATGTGGAGACGCCATTTTTTAAGTTTGACGCGAAAGAGAGATTACCCACAATTTCGTAACGGTTTTTTTAATTATGTAATATTTAAAATCGAGATCTAAAATTCCGTTGCTAGCGAATTGTGTTGGTGTACTAACGGTATGTATGATTTCATGCAATTTGGTTTTCCCGTTCGACAGTTAGTCTCCGGACAGGAAAATCAAAATCTCTGTTTTATAATATAGGATACCACACTGTGCAAGCGTGTCACACAAAGATATCCTGGCGACAACCATTGACACTATGTGGGTTATCGGTCACAAGGAAACGATAACTTAATAAAAATAATATTTCTGCCTGATCTGATAAAAACTGAATACAAAGACTACCAACGATTTGCCGCCAGGATCGCGGTTGTGTGACTTCTTTATTCCAATAGCCGACAGCATTTCTATGCTATTACTCGCCAACAGTCAATTATTAGTTGAACCATTCATTAATACTGCAGAGAATCGTCGCAGTTTGTTTACCAATCATCTGTAGGTCTCAATTTGGATTGCCCAAATGCAAAAAGAAAATTATATGTTGTCATGGCATATCCATGCGGCATTATCAATTCAGGATTGATTAATAATATCGGTAGTTTCGCTCGAATTGGTCTTGCCGAATAATTACGCGACTTTGACGAGCCAAATTGGTAATTGTTGACAGTGGCAGGCGTGTTTCCACTACTTTGACTGCATACACGCTAGCGCCACCTACGGCAAAAAAAAACGACGGCGCGGCTGATGTCATTGGCTTTTACAGTGCTTTAGCGGAATGGTAACATTTTCCACGAATGCGGCATGCATATGCATGAATGCGAATGTAAGCGTGGTACCGGGCTGGTTCGGGCAAAAATAAATCTTTTGATGTGGGAAAAATTTCTTTATCTGACGATTATGTTAATTTGGTGTCAGGTCGACTCGCGGATTAATTCGTCGAATTTGGGCAGCTGCATATGATGCCAAATTAAGAATATAGAATAGCAAATTTCCATTCAACGAAATGCCGCATTTAACAGTAGTAGTTTCTGCTACTGCAAGTGCATGGTACTGAACAGGGTGAACCTGAAACTATGGATCACTTTTATTATTTTTAATAAGTCTGCCAAACATATTCCGATTATTATGAAATTTGGCACAAATGACGTGAACATATTTACGGAAATGATGGCTATTTCAGAAGATGTTCAAAATGACCGCCGCCAGCATTAACACATGCGTGAACCCTGGTGCGCCACTTTCTAATTGTTGCATTAATTGTCCTCTGAACTATTTGGTGGCCACAAATCAGGTTCGATAAATTTCACGCCTTCTGAATCTGCTCTCAGTTCATTCGCATTGTTAATCTTCTTTCTGTAAACCTTCTTTTGAAGAACACCAAAAACTCAAATACTGCAAAAGCACATTAGCAACATCCGGTGCGGATGTTGCTAATGTGCTTTTTGTCTTGATCTATCTTTCTCAAAACATGGTTAAGTCCGCCTAAAGTCTATCCTTTGTTTGGAAACTCCTTAAGCACCATTTGTTTTGCACCATAGTTTTTATTTTCTCGAGAAAATTTGATAGCAAACATATCTTCTTTCGTGAAAGGCTGATTGATTGTAGCAGACGCGCTGTGTAATTATGTATTCCATTGGTAGAGCGCGCCACCTGCAAGGTGGGAAATTTGAAATTTGAGACCCGAAATTCAAAAAGGATACTGTTATCTTTTTTATCCCCAAATTTCATAGTAATCGGACTATTTTTGGCCGACTCATTAATAATAATAAAAGGGGGTGCACAGTTTCAGGTTCACCCTGTACACACATTTATTGTGATGAAAGGACACAATAACCAGAAAATCCTAAATACAAATCGCTGCATAACCTCGTAGCCTCATTTATCATCCCCCGCCACCAGATTACTCCAAAGGCACTCCGAAATCAGAGGATATCGCAATCCAGTCAAATTCATGGGGCAATCCAGCTGTTCTCACTAATGAAATTATCCGTTTTTTTGCTGACCAGTTTGGGCTAATGCGGACAAACTGCTGTCTGCCGCCATATTTTTACGACACCAGTATAACGTGCTGGCAGCATGCAGTCGCACTTTATTTACTTCTTCGACTGAAACCTTAAACACGCGTAAAAGCAATTCGACATAGAACACATAAGTATTCCTTCTTACATTCACACCAAAGGGCAAAAAAGCTGGTTACGATTTATGTAGGCTTGCCCGGATTTCGGGTCATGACACGTTTTACTCCCTGGAAATAAAATTACATTTCCATGGAACCAAATTTGAAGCGATCCATTGTATATTTGTATAGTTTCGGCGCACTAACAGTACTTAGAATTTCCTCGATTAAAAAGGTTAAAAAGTGCTGACCAATTAAAATTAGTAGAAATAAAATAGCATTTCAGCAAATAATAAAGGATGTTTCACATCCCATTTAAATTTTATACTAAGTACTCGTTTTGCCCAGTTTCGGATGATTCGTTTGTTCATTTCGGCTAATGCAAATTGTAAATGAGCCTCAAAAATCTTTCCGAATAGATGAGTCGATGCTGGAAGCTAATTCGAAGCACGTCCCGTCTGCCTAGCGAAAGTCAAAATACATTTATTTTGAACTACGGGAATGAGACGATCGGGCCTCATCTTCCCGACGGCTAACGACTGTCATACGAATGACATAAAAGTACTGGGAAATATTCTTGAGAGCTCTTCAGTCTCTGCAGGCAATCAGGCAAATAGCCTTGGTGCCAGACAGACCGAAAGTTCATTTAACGAAATACGACGGACCCCGTATTTTTATTAACCAAAACCTCGGTTCACCACTTTGCATTAGATTGCATGATTATTTTTCTTTAATCTACACAGACTCATAATTTCGGGTAACAATATATGGGGATGCAATAATGTAATGACGGATCCATTAATATTAATTATTTTTCTTACTAGACTAAATTTAAACAAAGAATACAAAATACTAATGCACAATTTGCTTTCAAAGCTTCTAATGTGACATGCACTTATGAATAGAAAAAATAATACATTATTATTAAATTTAAAATTGAAGCTTTCGCGTAATTACGCGTTGTTATTTCGTAATTTAATTAGAATACAACAAACCTCTCAAACACCCAAAATGATACAACTGCGATTCAGGCTCCAAATCTCAATAGCCAATATCGTATCCGATCATCAGATTCTAGCCATCAGAAACCACAACTTGTTTCGAAAAGTACACCCGCGACATTCGCTCAAACTATTGGCCTTTTGAAAACGATCCAATATTGGATTTTCTCCATTGAAAAACCAGCGACATGTCGCATTATTTCTTTTCTTTTAAACGAGATCAAACAAGTGAATAGAGATGGCCACCAGCACCCATTTTGTTTCGACGCCGCCGTATCTATTTTGACAGTGTATGTAGGAGGCTCACGAAATACCAGATTACGCCGACACGCCCCAAACTAACGAACGGCACGTAATCGAATCAGTGGCGCCCCCCGCGGAATTCCTCGCCACGCCGAGGACTTGTCGGGGGGCCGAGTGCCTTTTGGTGTCTCCCGGCAAAATCCATATAACGAGCGAAATCATTTTAGCGAAAAATAAGAAGGAGCGAATCTGATTTCTGAACGCCGCGAACGATGTCGACGCCCGCCAAAGAAGTGAATGGATAGTAAATGGAATGGGGTTGTGCATTGCTATCATCGAGTACTAAAAAAAAAGGTATACCTTTGCTACTCATTTTCCAATGCACTTTCCAATGGCAATTCATCTCAAACGACGACAATTGGTTTCTACGAGCTGCCGCTTCTTTGACGCCCTCGTCTTACCAACCAACTCACCAGGGACTCGACACTGCGTCTTAGCGACAAAAACCACGAAAGAAAATCAGCGCAACAGCATTCTATGAAACGAAATTAAGATTTATCGTCCGGGAAACGCACCAATAAGGAAACGGCAAATAGATCTACTGGTGAGCGACTTCAGAGGAAGGAGTAAAAGTGTCATAGCTAACTGATGTATCCAAAGTCATCGCGTCACTGATCTTTACAACTTTTTTTATTCATGGTTTTCAATTTTATTTTTGAATATTTTTTAATACGAACACGGAAAATGGACACATAAAAAGAAAACCATCTAGAAAATCATTTCTGTAAATCAGTTTTTTTAAAACAAATGTTTAGATATATTAAATGAACATGTTATGCAGTTAAATTGTGAAGTATGTAATAGTTGACTAAATTAAAACAATTTTCTTGTTTCTATTTTTCGTTTTTAAGGGCGTTAAAAAGTTAATATACGGGGACCTCATTTTCGAAGCAAAACAAGGCGGTTGGTTATTTACACCGTATTTCAACCAACAGCTATTTCTTAAAAATGCCCGGTATTTTATTGGTTACGCTAAAATCCTTCAAATGTTCTCTATAGCGAATGACATAATTTGTCATAGCTTATGAAAGATGGAATATTGCTCTCTTTGCATCGACTTAAAAATGTCTAAAAATGGCAGGTGCCGGTGCACATAATTTACTCGTAAATGCGGAAAAAAAAAAAAAAAATAGAAATCTCTTCACCCCAGTCCCATCAGTAATCGCGTTGAACTACAAAAATTCTCTCTACGACAGCTACAAAAAAAACTATAGAAAGCGGGGAGTAGAACGAGACAAATTTATAATAACGGCTCAGACTAGCACAAAAACACGACTATTGACTTCCGTCGCAGAGAAATAAAAATGGAGACTGCTTATCAGCATCACACGCTCGAGTAGGCTAATTCAACACTCGCGATGATTTTTTCCATTCCCAAAAAAACGTTGCTTCTTTAGCTCTCTTGAACCCCGAATCCACCAATGAACACTTCAGCAACTAAATGATCCCGCATTACATAATTAAAGAATCGACGTCTATACTGCCCCCTGAAAGTGTCGGATAAAATCTAGAAGTTTGGCCAATTTGGAGGGCGGTCTCAGAAGCATAAGGGTTCGATTAATTAAGAAAATGCTGTCAAAATGGGCTAGTCGATTCGTTTTCCTTTGACGGCAATCTTACGATCACAAAATAATCGCATCTCTGAGCACAAACCCTGGCGACAACAAGCAAGAGCGCGGAAACTACGCGGAAAACCACGCGATGCTGCCCCTGGATAGTAAGCAATCACTATACATGCGAATAAGCCCACTGTGTAATTGGCGCCCTCTGGAGACTCTCTCTGGAGGCTCTCTCTGGTAGCATTCCTGAGATGTTACAGATCCTGAAACATCTAACGATGAATTAAAATTTGGCGGACTATCTTCACAAGAGATGCAAATTTGAACCTGCTAAATGACGAAATGTGTGTCACCTTGAGATGATGATGCTCGACGCTCATTGGATAAAATATACTGTAGTTGCGAATGGAAGTTCTTGAAAGTTCCTTTGCTCTCTAGAAGCAAACATATTTCCTGTAAAACAGTTCAAAACTGACATTCTAACATGAACTAAACTAGAAATACTACAAACGAAATCTGAAACTAAACGAAGCAATCCCTCTGATCATAAAACCGTACTGCCGTTATCGAACAGACGTTCGCATACTTTATACATATCGACTTACCCACACCCATTAAACCACCCCAAACAAGAAACGTCCTGACCCTCTTCGCCCCTGCCCCCCGCCAAATAAGAAAGCCCCTAAAGCTTCCCCTGGTGTATATACATTTGCAAGATGGAAGATAGACAGATGATGGTGAAGTGGAACAAGTCCCCCCGTTTTCGTTTACGATCGCCATTCCCCGTCTCCATGACAACTGGCGGGATTCTGTTCGCTTCCCGCGTCCGCCATGCTCACTAGATTTGCCCCTCCTTCACTTGTTTATCCGTTGCCATGACGACACCATCTTCCTCGCACCATCCATATGTAGGACTGCAGAGCCGCCTAGTATGAGTGATCCCCCTGGCTAATAGACTGCCCTCCTACTTGGAGATGGCGTCAATGACCAATGAGTACAGAACTAAATTGCCGGACCCTTCTTCTGCCACCCCTAATAATAAATACCCTCATTCCCTCACAGCAGTCTCGATTCATAGCTATTTATAGAATCCGCATTTGTCCTACGTGCCCTCGTATATGCACTCATAGTTACTGTATGTTTTTATGTAAAGGTATAAACACTTACGAGTATGTGTGGGGATGTCCCCTATTCGATGGATTGTCATTTCTCCTTACCGTTCCGCCGGATTTCAGATCCGATTGACGTTTCTGCGCCGTATTGAAGTTATCACGAGTCAGAGAACAAAATATCAATAAAGGCGACAGATATTTTTATGGATACAGAAGCTTGAATTCGAGAAATGCAAACACCATATACAATGGAATATCCATCCATATTTTCACGGATACTTTTTCCAATGTTGAAAAACAATATCTGCACAAACTCATACTTTTGGGGGGGAAAAATAATCTTTAAAATTGTTTTGCAACAGACTTAGGAAACAGCTGGGAACGGCCGGCTGAAGAAAAAAAGATATATCTTTCATGCAAATTATTTGCAAATAAAAAGCAAAACTATATAGCAATGACCACGTATCCTATCAGGCGGACATTTACTAAAACAAAATATTCAAGATTTAACATATTTTCTTTAAAATCTCAAACGCACCTCAGCAACAAGCAACAGACAATTTGTCAAAAGTCTTCCAATGTCAATTGTGTCTTTAATTTGCGTAAGAGAAACGAAGCGTCCCATTTTCTGAGTATGTAAGATAAACGCAATAACGGTTTAACGTCATATATATTCCATATGTGAAATACCAGACCTAGTATTGCCTTTTCCCGCTAGGTGGCGTACAGGAATTTCCGATTTACTCCGCGCAAGCCAGTTTATCTTGTCAGGGTGTCTCTCAAGTCATGTTTCCCCGAGATAACCATCAATCACCGTCGGGCTGTGTTCAAGCACATTAATTCCCACCAATGGTAGTGTGGCTTTTGCGCACGTGCGCTACCGACACCTGTCCACGATCATCCCCCCCCAGGTTTGTCTCCGAAGATGTGGAAGTGGTGGATCGCATTTCAGGTGGCCAGCGCGAGCGCTCGGTATCGTTGAAGTGGATAAGACAACAGACTTCGGTCTATCCCCCAATTACACCTCTATATCGTTTGTTTACCTACAGTGACCATACTCTCGGCCAACCGAACTCCGGCCCTCAGAGGAGCGCGTTTCGACGAACCAAGCGAGGAAACGATGAACCAGATTGAGAGAAATCTCACAAAATGCTAATGTCACGCTACAGACGGAATGAACGTGATAAGATACGCGACTAAATTTCGAGAACTAGACTCAAATCACGGTCACTTTCAACTGATCAGGAGGTTCATTTTCCTCATTCTCAAAATCAATTTCCGAGCAACTTTTCAGAAAATCAAGTTCTCAAAAGAGGTTTGCTGAAACCCTTATTTTCGTCATAAACAAGGTGATGATCAAATTCTGAATTTCACCGTAAATTCTCAAAATGATTATCGTCTGCATCGATAATATCGAGATTATAAATACTAGATACCATGATAAATGTGCAATGCAAATTATAGTGAAAAGCAATCGGATTGTTTTTCAATATGTTCTAAAAAATAACTCTTCATTGTATCGGTTATGAGCATTACTTATTACTCGGAAGACGCCCAATCTTCCTTGCGAATTGTTTTGAAAGCATTAAGACGAAAATTTCGTACGCTCCAAGAACATGGCAATTCTTACAACGCTTTCTTTCACTAGAAGCCGTGCAACACAATTGCATTGCGACACTTGCCGCCCATGACTGTCTGCGCATACATTTTTATTCTCGTCCTATATATGAGTAGCCGTGATCTCTATTAAATATTCCATTTCGCAGAAAGAGCTTTTGTACCAAGATTACAGATGGAAATGGGATTTTCGCATTATCAATGACAACACGAGACAGTGGCAGCTAAACTTTTCATGGCGCTGGCGCGTACATGCACACCTCGGACTGTAGAGTTGGCACATCCCTTCTTTATTTAAAATTAGTTTGATCTTAAAATCTTGTCGAGGCCTGGCGCTGAGCGCATAGCTCGGCTTATCGAAATAGCGAATGACAGAGGGGCTTGCCAGGGGGAATAAGGAAATAAGGAATATAGAATTTAGATGACGGCTGAGAGGCTTTTGGATATCTGAGTCGCTTGCGTGTTGCCCCCCTTACTACTTAAGTATTCCTCCATCGTTTGCCCTTGCCTTCACCACCCTTAACCTCCCCCCCTCCCAACCATCATCTTATACTACAACTTACAAACACCTCGTCTGCAATGTGAAATCGATACGAGACACTTCACGAACGAAAAAGGCGGGGAGGACTGAACATAGAAATAATTTGAAAAAATAGCTTCCTCGTAAACACAGAACAATTGAAAACAAGATTTTTTGAAATTCACTAATAAAACATTAAATTGGCTTAAGTAAACAAAAGTATGTATCTAACCTTGTCCTTATACTGTCTCAAAAATATAAAATTTTAATCGCATAAACAAAGAAGACTCTTCGACAACACCCTTTATAAATATAGGCATTGCGCACACTAGCTTTACAAATCTTTGCGAAAAACAAATTGCCAAGCTTCACATGAGTGGCGTTGTGCATTCTCTCAATATTGCAAGGCACGGTGGTTAAGGGGTGTTGGGGCTATATGTACAACTCATCCAATGTGAAATGTATAAATTAATATGTGCCAGGCTTTGGTAGGCAATACGTGCGTTGAAATACTAATTTATTTTAGGGGGTGCACCGCATACGAGAAGGGAACACCTAGGCAATAAAATTGCAACAGCTAAATGCACGAGTAGCCCGGGCAATATGTTGTTCGTATTACGTACTCCCTTCCCAGTTACAGTCCGTTAATTTCGACGCACCACTTCGCAACTCCGAGCGTGGACACGTCAAGCATAAGGCACCTCAAATAATTGTTTGCGATGTGAACAAAATCCAAAAGATTGGTGCTTAACGAAGGAAGCACAGAGCTTTCGAAGAACTCCCGATTCCAGGAATAAAATACAATACATTTAGAAAATTGTACCACAATATTAAAGGACGAAATAGATGCACAGTTTTCGGAATATATATACATGTACAATGGTATTAGCGAGGGGCACGACCAGTACCCCCGAGTCTAAATTTTCGAGAGCCCGCGCCGGGAATCGAACCCGGGACCGCCGAGCCACTTCTACATACAGTTTCTCTGAACAAAAACAGTTGAAATTTTATTTGATTTCAGGAAACATTTAAATGTTTCCATTTAACCAAAACAATGACAAAACAGGATGGGGTCAGGTACTAAATGAAATAGTTTCTCGAGTATTTTACGAACCAGCCTTGCGAACGGCACACATTTCCCAACAGCATCGTTTGTTGAGGCCGGTGGCGACCTCTGGATGTCACACGGCGCAGCTATAGCCGATTGCGTGGCGCTTACGAAGAAGTCGGGAGATTTTATATTATTTTGTTTTGTCAAAATTATCTTGACTTTTTCCCTTATCAATGAACGACCAATTCACAGCAAATGGTCTGACAAATGCCTATATACAAATCTTTGTCGCGTTTTAAGTAGGAATGAGGCTATTTTTTACTGATACTCTTGGTCTACTATCTGGTAGAAAAATGATTGATTTTGTTATATGTGACGTTTATTTTAAACGATAACAAAAGAGGCCAACATTCTCTCTAAAACGACTCCTGTCACATCTTGAAAATTAGTCATTTCTTTGCCGATGCCAGAACTCGTTTTTGAGTGCGTGAGTTTCGAGTTCTCGTGTGTGTGTGTGTTGTTGTTTGTGAACTATCAATCAGCACTATCTTTTTCGGACTCAGGAGAAACGAACAGACCACCTGGCCAATACCAAGAACTCGGGGCCATTTTAGCTAACCCACGCTAGATTTGATTTTTTTTCTCTCTCTCATTCCCGCGAAGATGGAGCGTTCCTAGAATTAACAGCAATTCCGTTTGCGAGACAACGAAGTGTCCGGCGGAATATGGACATGAGATTAGATGATTCTTTATAGCCGGAAAGCAGAATGTAAGTGTAGATAAAAATATGTTGCAAGAACAAAAGACTTTTTCTCATGAAGTACGTGATTCAAAACAATAAATTTAAAAATGCTCTAACACAATCTGCCGATGTTAAAATATCCCGGAGTACTGGTGAAGGAACATACTCGCCTGTAGTGAAAAACATCTGTAGTGTTATTGCAAATAAGTAATAAGGAATAGCAGTAAAGTAAATAATAAAGAATATCTTGAAAATATTCTAAATACAGGAGCGAGTTTGTCTTTCATAATGTAATCGTAACTTGATAAGATATTCAAGAGTCACACAAATGTTCTCAACCTCCATAGGTTAAAGATGAATAGGACAGAATTTTCTGAATATTTCTTCCATTGTTCACTTAAACTGCCCACATCACACAATTCAGAATGCAATTGAGGCCTAACAACGAAATTTTTTTTTTAAATTGGGATCCAAGAGGCCGATCCATAAATTAAGTACTGCAATCGGCGAACGCGCCCGCCGCCAAAACAAAGAGTTCATAAAACATGAAGGAAACACAAAGTGCACATTCTGTTCATGTGGAAAAGCAGTGTCACTGAGGACGGCCATCATGAACTCGTCAGTTATATGTTCCATTAATGTATAAAAGTGGTGGTGTTAGGTGCAAAACCATAAGATAAATCACTGTGCTGCAATTGGGGCAAATATTAACATTGCACGAAACTCGTAGAGCAAATAACGCCAGGCAGATTGGGTGAAGGGGAATGTTTTAATTGAAAAAATCCGCTTACACGGACGTCTCCATTGTGATGTGGTTATTACGCGTTTGCGAAATAGGGAAGACCTGGAACTAAGCAACCGTGAATTGCTTATGCAGATTGCATAACGAGTTAATGGATGACGTCATATGCGTCAACGAGAAGTTCCAGTACCACGGAAATTAAGTGTTCCGAATAATCACGGGATGCGATTGAATTATGCTCTTCTCCGACTGTTAATTGCTGACGGAATTACCCCATAATCGGGGGTGGGGGAGCGCATTTATACTATGTGCAACGGGCATAATGGCTATCATTTCAATTACTCTTTTAGGGACTGGTCACAAACATAACGGGAGCAACGCCATAATGTATCGTAGTTAAACCATTGGCACACACTGGAAAATAATGTTTGCATTGTTCAAAAATTAAATAAACCTGATGCTGTTTTTCGAACGAATATTAAAACAATGATATAGGGATGAACGGAATGCTGGACGCAAACCCAAAAAGGCGATAAGAGTTGGCGAAACCCTTCTATCGCCTTTTTGGGGTTGCGTCCAGCATTCCGTTCATCCCTATCTCGTTTTGAATA
>JAQGBY010007717.1:0-11442 GCA_034698785.1 Mycogona germanica
GGTTCTAGTTCTAGTTCTGGACCTCCTTAACAAATAGCTCAGATACAACTGGTCTTTCGACCCCCGCCATAGGCCCCATAAGGGGCTGCTTGTGGGTACATATTGTAATTGTAATTTCTTACAGTACTTCTCATTCTTACATGGATGGGTTTTACTGGTATGTGCTGTGAATATAGTTGCTTTTGTGGTGGATTAACAATTTCGTTTCATGCTTGTCTATTATTGACGTGTCGGTTTCTGTCTCATTCGTGTCAATCATTTTGAACGCCTTTGACTGTCACCTCGCCTGAGAGATTGCTAAATAAAAATATGGCACTTCATTTATTCAGAGTTATGTGCGCTCGAATAATCGGTATTCTATGTCCTCCGCTGCTATTATAGTGAGAGACGGCAATTGGTGATTACAAAATCGGTTCACTCGGGGCCGTCTACGAAGATGCTCCAGCGCCATTCAAGTCCACTTAATAATTAAATGTTTCCCCTGGCATGTGGCACCAGTGTGTAGAACATGTCTGGTGAACTTTGAGAACGGTCCTTGGCCAGATGGTGTCAGGCCATATTTGACATGTATGGCTTCGAGGGAGGTCAACTAATTTATTGTCATTGAAGCAAAGAAAGCTGCCACTGATGTCTTTGCTCGCTGCGTTTACAGGGATGCGACAATTTAGCCGTGAACTTTGGGCATCCCTGTTAATTGCAGCATTTAATATTGATTGTTTGGCCTAAATTAACTGTCGATGATCGATGCTCTATATAATCACCAACAACCGTTCGAATCATCGAATATACTTATGTTTTAAATAAAAAGGCCAAAAATAAATGATTTTAGAGGAGAAAAACACGAGGGAAACCAAAACCAAATGTAGATTATTTTTATTCAGGCCAAAGGTTGGTTGGCAAAGATGGGCAACTGTTATGCGAAGCGCGAATATTATTATTATATATATATTTTTTTTTTAATTCACTGGAGTGACGGGTCACAACAGGAAAATTCTGTACCCCTCTCAGTGCTTAGGCACTATGTGAGATGCACATTTTCACCAGTACCCCGAGCCAAAGCCCGCGCCGGGAATCGAACCCGGGACCGCCGAACCGCAGTCCGTCGCTTAACCAACTGCGCTACGACGGGTCGTACATATCCGTCATTGCTTGAGATGAAACGATGAAGGCATTTTTTCTTCGTGATTGCCTTAATTGCTAAGGAAATTCCAACAAGATTTTGTTGAAACGTATATCTCTTACAAGCATTCTATTTATTAAATACGTCAGTCGTTTCCTAATTCTTTATACGTGTATCTCAGAGGATGCTAATTTGCTTTCATCAACGGCGTACTGCATAAAAAACACTTATTTCTGCGACTTATCTTATCTGAGACGAACGCTAAGCTCAATTTTGTGTCCAAATAAAATGGACTGCCGGGCTTTGGTTTATACGCCTGCGTAGACGATATTAATAGCACCTGCTCATGTATCGCTACATTGTACTGGCCAGGTGTGTGTGAGCAATAAACCATTGTTCCCAGACAGGTATAAAATAACGTGGGTCGAATTGTTGGGTGCCTTCCCCCCCCCCCTGTTTTGGTGTTCGGTCGTTGCACACCCGGCCGATCATAAGTCACCGGTGTTCGAAGTATAATAACACGCTGTAAACAGGAAACGGCAACCGTGAAATACAGCGAAATTATTTATTTATAGTTAATCGATATGTTTGATTGACCCTTAATATCGAGTTCGATTGCTTTCGTTTCCGCCAGGTGTATGGTTTATTGTGCACTTCAAAAATAGATGTCTTAGATTTTGGATCATTTATTCAGCAATTGTGAATCGGTTGCTGTAATTTCACTTTTCACGCCGTAACAATTAGAAGCTCATTAACGTATATTTTCAGATGTATGCAGATTTTTTCAATACTGGCGCCTTTTTTCAATATTAGTCTTTTTTTTAAATTCACTGAAGTGACGACGGGTCACAACAGGAAGATTCTGTACCCCTCCGTGCTTATGCACTTCTTAAAAATGAAGACTTTGTAAAAAGTATCCGTACAATTAGTCAGAAATATTCATTAAATATTCTCAAATTCACGTTTTTTGACAGTTCAATCTAACCGAAAACATGTATTGGAAACACGTTGATAGCCCTGTTTGGTATTTCTGAGGAAGATCTTTAATAGTCGCATTATAATTGTGATGACGTATTATAGTTTAATTTATAAAGAACTTTGGATCATTGTGAAAAGTTATGGAGACAATTAATGGCTGCGTTCATCATGCTGTAGATCATGTATTCGATTCCCAGTAACTACAGAGTCTCGGTACGAAACGTTATTTTTTATTCGTAATTATTAGTCACAACGAGTATCTGGATTTCCCCCAATCAAATCGTCAGTCATCGAGCATTCACCTAACCACACTTTGAAAAGAAGGGTCGGCGCTCGCAAATTTTGTTTACGAACCTAGTTTCTAAACGCAGCCAAGATTCCCCGAAAAGTGACATCAACCTGAATATGAATCCAACATGCGTAATGCCACTTCCACTTATAACCCGAGTCACGAAATCAATCGCCAAATATTGACAAGCTTTCCAAGTATATCGACCACCAGCATCGCGTCACTTGACACTGTTATCCAGAAAAAGCACGCTGACGTTTTTCTGTCTAACCTAGCACAAGGACAGGCAATATATGGAGGCGGGGGCTCAATTCCTGGCCGAGACCTCTGTGGAATTTGTCTGGAATTGGAGGAAGCAGGTGTTGACGTCACGTCACAAAGAGGTCCTTAACCGATGTGGCTTTGGATAAGAGAAATTACACAGTAGATATAGCAGGTGCTGTATTCTGGTAGCGACCGAGTATGTCGCTGCCCCGTGTTGCGAGGCAATCACACCATGCTCCGGTCAGACTCTGGTTTCTCACCTAAGATGACTCGTCGATTCCTTATTGCACTGTAGTAATTCCAGAACGGAAGCGCTTGTCTATTCTTAGTATGGGCAGCAACAGTATCGTTAATGAGCCGAATGTAATTAGCTGGAAGTGACATCAGAGTGGTGGCCCGATTTCAAGAGACTATAACGGTTTTTGCGGTTTTGCCAAATGTTCGAATAGGTGGGTGGTGGGGGTGTTAACCAGATGAGAACTGCCCAATTAGAAATTCTTTCGCGCTTGTGTTCCTGTGTTGGCCGACGACGGTATTGAAAAATAGCAGTGCATCCAACTCCTAACTCCTTGACTCTCATTGTCAGGCTCAGCTTGACTCTCGAGTTGAATGCCCTGATGGAGCCGCGGGCCATATGCCGGTATCGGTACAGCTTTTCAAAGCTCATGTGTCCCCAACTGAATAGCGATCCTAGCGGATTTTCTTCGAGCTAATTTCGTAGCGTTTTCTTTATTTGGATTGCAATACAAATTGGATTGGCGCTGAAAGTAATGGTGGAGGGCTTTCTTAGAAATTAATGAAAAGATATATTGCGCAAGATGTCAACCGCATTGTTATCCACCTGAATTTATCCAGAGTATTGCGACCTAAATACAGCGGGCTCTGCTTGTTTCGCCATTCGAATAGAAAATTGTACGGCACAAATCCGTTAGGATTTCAATCGACGCTTTATCTGGGTCCATGCGCTTTGCACCTTATTATCCGACAATCATGCAAATCGGTTGCCGACGACCGAAGTCTGAAATTTGACGGAAGTATTTTCGAATGCGCAGACAATCCGATTCCAATATCCGGGGTCGCGCGGTCGGGGGGTGTTGGACCTGGGGTCTGATGCACCAACAGTTGTACGGCAGACTGAAATTTATAGCCATAAAAGCGAGACACATAAAATATGATTGTGCACGCGTTGCCTCCCTCCTCAGACCTATTGGCCTTTGTGCGGTCAGCGTGACGTTTTTATTATGGTTTTTGGCAGGAGGGTCAAGTGCCAGCGTGTAATAATATTCTTCCAAGCTCCGCAGACCCCTGTCACGTCCATCAGCATTCATGTGTTACCGGTGGGTTGACCGTTTCGGTCACGAACCCACGACCCCCCTCATAATCGAACGCAGGCGATCTAACCACTTGACCAACAGGGTGCGCAACTTTAAGCGATAACGGTTGCGGGCCGGTAGTTTAAGATGTGTCTATTGGCGTTGATTCGTTGAAAGAAACCAGGCAATCAATTCATATTGCACTAACTTCCGAACTTTTATTTCTGGACGACGACACACGTGTCTGCTTAAAATCTTAGAGCAAAATTTAGGGCGGTGGTCTCAGGAATTTGAAAGCGAGACTATCGCATTTCCAAGCCATGTCGTTGACCCTGCGCGGCGTTCTTATGATGACTATACCTACCCCAAAAGCAATGCACATAACGTTGGCTTCGCGCGTAAATAAAAACAAATATGCGGTTTATATTATTATTATCAACGTGCGCAAACCGACGATCGAGAAACCAGTGCAGCCTTAAGGATCACTTGTCATGAATTTGGTGAGCAGACTCACATTTTGAAATGTGTAGGTTTCGGGTTCACCCAGGTTTCCATTAAAAAATCATTTTTATGGTTCAAATACATGCACGTTTGCGAATATGCATCTATAAATTTCTTTTCGCATACGGCGTTCGGTTGAGGTTATTTATGGAAAAGTACACGACACAAATGATGAACACAGCACCTTGATAAAAATTCATTACAAAATAAGTACGTCATTTGATAGCTTTGGTGTATGTATAAAAAATAACCATGGTTTATTCCACTTCCAATATAATTAACAGTAGAAATACATGCCTAACGAGATACAGTATTGGTCCCTAATTATTGGCATAAATGATTCTTATCGGATCTCTCTCACCTGCGAAGGCTGTTATTTCCACACGTACGCGACATATGTATTGACACCGTACAACCTAGCGTTCAAACACTACACCTTTAGCAGGAACAAGCGGCGTGACATCAGTACAAAGCTAGGCAAGCACTGTGTGCATGGTTTCCTTTTCAAATTTTTGCGGTCGAGTTTATTTATTATTGTAAACGCATCCATGCTTGTACGCGTTAAGTATTGTTTTTGACGGCGTCATTCACTATAAGTTTGCATTTGGAACTGGTGTTTTCATTGCATTCCTGCTTGCACCACTGTCGTCACGCCACTGTTTCCTCGCGTAATGCACTTACTACTAATGCCTGCATGTTCCAGACTAATCAAATAGCAATAGCTGACGTTACAGAATGACGCGGTCAAATGTCATGAGAAAAGCGTGGCCAAATTACAGTATAAAAATATTGTCTGATTGGACAGCGTTGACAATGATTTTCTTTCGTTGGAAACAGTTGACAATTAAGAATGGATTTTCAAAAAAATAAAACAACATTGAATTAATAACCATATATAACAGGATTAACAGTATTTCATTTATACGATCTGGTAGAATGCAATCAATTTTGGCATACACATTGACGTTCGTTTTGCATTTAAAATTATTTAAAAGAAATACGTATTGTGTGTGTGTGTGTTGCAGGGGGGGGGGTCTGAATTTTCAATGGTATATAGTTTAGACTGTATCGTCCAGCAATTGAAAACATTTACATTTCGTAATCCGGGCCCCACTAAAATTACGGGCTAAATCCGCCGCTCCCTTCATCGTACACATTACAGCGAGACCGTCAAACAATCAAAATAAACACACAAAATCGAAGTCGCTGTTTTCACTATATTGTTGGTACGTAGGCGAAGCAATCGTTGTACTATATTGACCATTCGTGATTGCATTCCGATCGAACGTCAATATAATACTATTGCTTAGTTCTATAGCTCAACAGCTGTTATAGACATCCGACGTTAGGCAAATTTAAAACACAGTATAAAAAAGTTAACATTCGTGATTGTGTATTGTTCATGTTGGAAGATTTAGATTATTGTTTTTCCTGGAATTGTAATATTTCGCGGCTCCCCAGTATCTAACTTATATCGAAATATGGATAATTCTTTGGGAGTCTGTTAAAAAAAATTAAATATCATACTTGACTCATTTATTTTAGACAAATGTTCAAGTATTTCTTATAATTTGTAGGGGAAAGCACAGTATATTTATAATCTGGCAGTGAAACAAACAAGTGTAAAATACGATTAAAAAATAACTGCGATTTCAATTTTTTTTATAATTCACTGTAGTCAACTGCACTACAGGATTTTCTGTACCCCTACCCCCCTTGATGCTTAGGCACTATATCACCAGCACCCCGGGTATCGAACCCAGGACCTCCGAGCCACAATCAATCCGATTAATCCTGCCTAATTGGTGATTTTATTAATTATTGTATTTTATGGTCTAGGTTCATTGGCAATTACATCGGCACACGAATTTCAGAACGATTACAGATTAATTCAAATTGAAACATTATTTTGAGTATCTTGTATTCGCTCTCCGCATAATTAACCACATTAAATATTGACGTTAAAAATTAATAAAATATTTCAGTTTAATAGTCATGAAACGGCGTTTCAATGCCAACACAGAAGCTGCCTATGGGCCAAAATATGTGGAAAAAACTTTCTCAACACATGAACATTAATACACTAATGGCAATAAAAATGTTTTTGACAACAAGCAAAGCTATACACTGTATATGAAATCATACAAAGTTATGGAATGGAATGCAACAAATGAATTATTTTAATTGAAACGGCGAATGGTAACATGCAGATTGAAGAAAATGCCCTCATCAGTCAAAAGTTGGCAATTTACAATCCCATTTTTAAGGGCGGAAAATTGGGACTCAATGTTTTTGTTCTTTCCAAGTTGTAATTGTAATTCTGGTGTGTAATTCACCTTTGGATGAGACATCAGAAGATCGATTATTATACGAATGCAATGTTTAATCGGTACTTCAACCCTTTTTTTTAAATGTTGCTAGTTTATGGCTTATTTGTTACTCGCCAACCACTTAGACAGACGGCCAATAAATACATTATCTTCTGAAGCGCGCACAAATGTCTAAGTAATTTTTACTAACTGCTGCTGCCATCTGGGAGTGAGCATTTGCAATGACAATTTGTTGATCGCATGTCCATACACATGTTTTTCGCTGTGTAAATATTTTTTTAAAGTCCGCCTTTATAACTCTCCCTAAATGTTACGCATACGTCGTGATAACACGGAAAAGTGTCCTCTGTTTTCGGACGTCTATAAGAAAGTGTTGCAATAGAACACGTACGTTTCGCAAACTCTTGCTATGGAAGACATTGATAAGATTATTTTTTTAATTCGGTTAGTCGCTGTACCACAACCGCAGTTCATTATACGGGCCCACTCCCACGCAAATTGAAAAGTTCATGGTGAAGCGAAGTTACTCTGACTCTTAAAACGCTATCTTTTTAGGTGGTTTGGGAAATTGAGCATTAATGTCATTCGTCTTGAGATGCCCGTTATGCTCCGTATTTGTGCAACTCGCTTCTGATCGAAAATGTGCAAGGCCTCAAACCCAATCTGTCATGGATAATCTGCAATCGCAAGCAACATGCAACTTCAGTCTCATTTACATACTCTGTATGTGGCCTGGGATAAATATTATTGAATATCGAACTTTATCACACCTCAAAACTATAAAATATGATATGTAATTATTCATGTGTCCCATTGTGCCATTGTCCCATTGGTTGGAAACATTCCATTTTTTTTTTTAAAATGAGCGTCATTGATCAATTGAAATTGGTCAGCGAATTCCCTCGGATCACCTTTGACTCTGCACCCGAGCCTCAATCAATAGATATGCAACGTCAACAAATTGGCGTTTGGCTCGGGCCTCTGGCCTACAACTATTAATCCAAATTCAGGCACTGTTCAACAATGTCCATTGTCATGTCACACTTCCTATATATACAGTATATAGAAATGGGGAGCCAATTTACAAAACAAAAACTGCTTCCGTCGTGCTTTTTCAATGCTGCCTACGTCTTGATCATGGTGCAGGGTGGATACAAGGCCACTGGTGATGTTTGTTGCGTGCTTGGCAGTGTTACAACTGGTTCATTCAATTACACTTAATCTGGCGACATTTAATTCCTATTTTGTAATTTTTGAAAAGGATGATTTCGGGTTACGCTAAGATTCGAGCAAGCAATATAAATACCAGCCTTTTCGACTTTTTTCGTTAGTACAAAAATATAATCGCAATGAGAGAATGGCTTTTCATACAATATGCAAATTAATGATTACTCGTATAGGCACTTTTATATATTGTAGCGTTTGTGTGATCTTTTTTTTAACAAACGAAAGTAAGATTAGAAAACCACCGCGCATCAGGCAGAAGGCCTGCAATCTTCATTGACAGCAGACCGAGGCGATATTAAACAGGCTGCGAAAGGCATGTCTTCGATTTTATGAACGTTGATGACGTCAGACTACACGAGCCTAATTTGTCCATCGAATGACACGGATAATCGCCGAATTGGCCAAGACTTGCCTTTCGCAAACTGAATGGGCGGAATGACGGGACACGCGAGCGCGAGGGACATTCAGAAATGATATGTATACTCTCCCTTTAAAATTGGCTCTATGCCTAATTGAGCTAAATATACGCTCGTATATAGGAACTACAGGGATAAAACAAGAGCTAGTTTTGTCGCTATATCCTGCAGCACTTTTTTTTGTTGTTGCCTGAAGGCGAATAATGGTTTCGAAGCGGAACTGTATAATTCCGTAATTGCTCTCTGTATCCCCCTAGCTAGCCCCCCCCCCCATCTTTTGCACATCCTTATACACGCAAAATTTATACATCACAATTGTACATGCATTCGAGCAGGAATCGCCATGCAAATGCTATGCTGAGAAGCCCGGTTCATAAAATAATTACCTGCTTAACTAAACAGTTGATTGTTTAGGTGCAATTCTTGATTTAAAAAAAAATATAGTGGCGTTATCAAAACGTTTCGTGAAACGTATATTTCCATCTAAAATAAGGTTATATGTATCCTCGTATGTAAAGCAGGCTTATTAGCAAAATCGGAGCACTGCCTAAATATTATTTTAATTTGTAATAATTTTTTGATACTTTTTTGTTTTAACAATTTTGTGTACGTTTGTTGATCAATCGCACGGTGCGTGAATCGTACGTCACACCCAAAATAGTACTTCAAAAGTGTGTTTTACACATGAACAAAAGTTCGTATCAAAGCGTTAATAATTTAATAGAGATGACGTGCCGCTGTTTATGTGTGTTTGGGAAGATTTGTGCGGATTAGGTATTTGAGATGAAAAACATCAACAATCAAACTTAATTGCTTCTTTTGTGTGCTGATTGGAAATTCCTGGCGCTCGAGAGTATTTCTCCAAAAAAAAAATAGTGATGGCCGGTGGCCGCATTGGTCCATGTCAACCCTAAATTCATATGAGATTCAACTTCTCCAACACGTGTCTGAGATTGGACCCAATGACCTTACTTCCCGTGTTGCTGCCTGTACGCGTTGTCAATGGTAAGAAGGCCAAACGCGCGCACACAGATGCAGTTCTTAGATGAGCTCCTTGCCTTCAAATTTCCTGGCCAGGTCCATGATGAACTCGCGGAAGGTGAGGCCATCCATGTTCTTGCCTAGCAGATCCAACACGAACCAGTCTCCCAGTTGGGCCTTGCGCACCACAATCTCCACGTAGTCGCGCTGCACCAGACGCGAGCGCATCTTGAGCAGGTGCAGGCGGAACTTGGGGAATGCCACCACCAGGGCACGGTACACCAGACACACGCCACTGATCACAGCCAACATCACGAACCAGAACCACAGGAAAACCTAAAAAAAAAAATTAGTGTCATGAAATTTGTTTTTTGGGCGTGCATGACGTCCTCGGTACCCGTTTAAAATTGGGTGCTCATTCATGGGAACCAATTTCGGAATGGACTCTGTTAACCCACTCCTACACTATTTACTAGAATTACATGTACACTCATTTGTGAATGTTGCCTGGAATTTCGATTGTCAATCCTCAATTCAACTCTGACAAGATCGAATATACGAAGTGAATCTGGCATACAATTTTGTTGTCTTTTTTCCCCTGGTCATCCATGACAATCAAAAGTGGTCAAACGTTGCGCATCACGATAGCTTTTTATAGAGCATGATCTAACGTTTTTGCCGCTATTTCCTGGATTGTCGCGTTTCGTGAGAGAGCGGTCATTTTGAAGATTCCAAAATCAACTACCGTGACGAACGCTGAGAAAATTGCAGGTGGTCTGTGCCGGCCATTTTGCAAAGTGTAAACGCGCCACTGGTGAAGCGCCACCATGCGGAGCCGAATGTCGTGATCAATTTGAGCAGCATCGATTTCGAGTTAACGTCTCATCTCAAATGATAACTAAACAGTCACATGTACTTTCATGTGTTTAAACATTCGTGTATTTCCGCCCCCTTCCCCTATTAAGCAAAGAATGCCCGTTAATTGTTTAATTTTCATTTTTATGGCTTACTTCACGTCTTGGAGGGATGAGCAGTTGCCCCCAACCTCCCTCCCCCACTCTCCCCCGACTTTCACCACCTTCGACAGTTACGACAGGACTTAAACGAATTTTGCGTGTGTACGCAAGATTCCCTGAAGTGTGAGGACATTCAGTTGTGGTGGGTCCACAACCACAGTGGGAGAACATATGGTTCGTCGAGCTTGTTTCAAATTTCTACATGTGTTTTTTTAATGTTCGCTCAAATTGCTATGTTGGCCACATCCTCATAGTGCGCACATGTATTTTAACGCGGGCTTTCCACATATATGTAATGCTCGTTCAGTGTTTGCCCGGTGCATGTGGGGTCCACTATCAGAAATAAGGAGAAAAAAATTAGGAGTTGCACTTACGTAAATTTTTTCGTTAACGATGTTGAGGGGCAGGATGCAGAGGGCGTCGTGCTTCTGCACGTCTCCCGAAGGACCGTATTTGTGGAAGGTGCATTTGGTGATGCGCGGAAAGACTTTGATCATGGGGTCCACACGGTTCTCCTGGTCCGTCTCGGTGAAGCGGATCACTTCCGGTCCGTAGGTGGTGAACTCGTAACCCAGGAACATGTTCATGAAGTAGATCTGGCCAATGACGTTGACGAAGTTGAGAATCTCGCACAAGATGAAGATGATGATGTAGAAGGTGTGGCCGTTCAGGTTGTTCACAATGTACTCCAGCAGCAGCTTCTTCTTGTCGGCCTTGTTCTCCTCGCTGAGGATGGGGCAGTCCAGGCCCATGATGAGCTGGTTCATTTTGCCACCCTCGAATACCTTCCACACGTAACGGGGAATGTAGAAGAGGGCCGCTTGGAAGAACAGCATGAAACAAACCTGAAACAAGTGAAGGTCCAGGAAAATAAGTTAAAATTTGACATCGAACCTTAATTTTGCATTTCATCAATTTATTTTATTTTTCTTTTTTTTTTTTTTATCAACTGTAGCCAACCGCACTACAGGCCTTACGTCCCCCTCATGGTGCTTAAGCATTATGCG
>JAQGBY010007718.1:0-11441 GCA_034698785.1 Mycogona germanica
CATAGTGCTTAAGTACCAAGAGGGGACGTAAGGCCTGTAGTGCGGTTGACTACAGTTGATTAAAAAAAAAAAAAAAATTATTTAATAAGATATTAATAAAATATTATTTAAATCTATCAAAGTGATGACCAGTTCGCTTGAGGTAGATTTGTTTTGTTTTTTGGAAAGGATTTAGTCTGAAAATATTTGTTGGTCTTTGCTAAGAACTTTAAATATTTTTGAACTCAACAATTAAGTTCTTACCAATCCACAAGAGCCACCTGGTATAGACCCAATGCTCAAAGATTCTGATTCTTTGTTCTGATTCTGAAATGAGAAAAATAAGAAATTTGGTATGAGTATGATGTAATATTTAAAAGCACACGATACATATAATTATAAACATCGTATACTATAGTATATTTCACGAATTAGTTTTAAATATTTTTGCCTGCTGTAAGTGAAACAACACAATTGGCGGCCAGTTTTTTGTGATAGGGCAGTCGTTTCTTATACTGTATATACGATGAAACAGTCTATATGCATAAGCTAGGGTGTTTGAAACCAAAAAAAAATAAATTCCTAATCTGCATCTCTATTTTTACTATGTCTATTTTTGGAATGCACGCATTGAATCAATATTTGAGTAAGAAGATTACATGATGACCCATGAGATTCACTCTACCATACTTTCTCTCGTTATCGAAGACGGATACATGCATTTGATGGACGAGCTCTCCATTTGCCAAATAGAAATGTGGTATGTATTGGGCTTGGCAAACATGGGGAAAATGGGCTTTTCGAAAATGTCTGAAATCGTTTAAATCTCTGAGTTTCTTGTAATGCTCAGTCATCAATATGTATGCTCGTACTTTTGAGAAAAATTGAACAATTTTATTGAAGCAGTAGCCATGGTCTAAAAATGTTCATGACTTAAGTAATAAGGCGAATGATTATATTATGCAACTGATTAAATTTGCATAAAAATAATTTGAATATTGCAATTCTTAAAATGAATTTGAAATCGATATTTTCATTATATTTTCACAACATTTCTAATTAAACTATTTTAAGGATTTGGTTGGTTGGTTGGAATGAAGGTCATCATAATTTTAGTATATCGATTACAATGTTAGTATATCTATTGTAAATGTACACTTAACTAAGAGTTACTGGCAGCAACAATTGCAACCATATACCAGATGACAGAATGTACGCTACCTTGTGATAACGCGACGCCACCCACACTCGATACTACTAGCCCCGATTACAACAGACTTACACGGAAATGATAGAAATGGCCCGTTTTCCAGAAAAGCCTAACCGTAAACCCGACTTAAAAGTCGATTATTTATGCTCTACGAATGCAAAACCACGGTCACACATTCCCTATTGCTTTAGGACCGAGAGCTTTTGAGATCTATTGAGTCGGTTCAAGGCTTCTTTCCAGTGGTACCGGATTTATTGAAAATATATACGATTATGTCCCCCAAAGGAGCCTAATCCCACCTACAGTACGAGGATATCGAAAATAAGACGACAGTTTTGCTCACACAGACGAGTGATTCTTTTTTTTTTTTTTTTTTTTGGAATCTGGAATATACGACACGAAATGAACCTACTACTACCTACACAATTTTTGAAAATGTAGCAATATTACACAGGATGGGGATTTTTTCTTCTATTTCTTTTAGACGATGATGAAAACAATTTTGCGATATGTCGAACTTGATTTCGCGAAACGTCAATGCTCGGTCAATTTATTTACAATTACGATTAGAATATGTACCCTCAAGCAGCCCCGGTGGGGCCTATGGCGTGGGTCAAAGGGCCATTTGGGACAGGCTTTGCTGATCTACTTTAACAGGCTCTGGATTTGAGGCTTTGTAAGATCATTGCACTGTCGACAAACTCTTGGAAAATAGGAGTTGAAATACGGTCGAACCGACAATATTCTGCCCAACGTTAACATTACAATCTTCCTTCAGAATACAAGTCAAGAACCAATATTTATATATTATATATATACACATATTATTATTATAATACCCCAATGTTTCTAGAAGCAGTAAAAATATGCGGTGTGATTTGTTGAGCAATTGATTTCTAAATCTTGCATTTGCTACCAGGGGCTATAATTTTTATCCTAATTCAACATTTCACCACCAAATAACCCCGACACTTTTCATTCAATCAAATGTGCCCGAAAATCTATTACAAGGGCGGTTCAAATTTCTGTCTAACGTAATGCCAGAAATTAAATTTGTTCTTCCGAACGATTCGCTCATCCAATAATTTGAATTTTCCAAAAAATAACTGATTTTTTAAAAAATATTACAATTGTGTCTGGTTGGATTATGCATCCGATTTTCAATTGCGAAGTCAATGTGATATCAGTAAAAATACATTAGAAAATGTTTGTAGGTTTTGGAAAATTGTACGACGTATTTAACTTACTAAGCTTATTGTTAGCCATATTTATCTTTGATATTTAGTTGTTTTTCAGAAGCACTGAACGTTTTCAACCTAGATAAATACATTTTAAAATATCATTGTTATTGACGTTCCATTTAATACCATCAAAGTTCCATGTGCACTGCATAAAGTTATATTGTGACGAGCGCTTGCAGTCAATCGAACATTTATACAGTACATGAATTATAAACTAGACATACTTGAAAGTGACACGCACTTGTGATAAAGCGACTAAGACCTTTATCGGTTCGATTTAAACATGATAGCAGTTGAACAGTAGATACAACTGTGCTTATAGGATTGATTTGTGTACCGTTTGTGTACCATTACGCACCAACATAACTCGTTCATCAAATATGCACTGGCCCTATTTGAAACTCCCATGAATGGTGTACCGTTGACTCTGCCAGTACTATACAGAATTGTGTATAGTGTTTCAACCCTGCCATTTATATATGTGGTTGTTCAATTATGCAACGCCGTTGTGGCATCTGCCGCGTTCCGTCATAGTTAATGAACGAAAGAAACCGTCATCCGTCACGAGTGTGATAAATTAATTATGAAGTGTCAGTCACTTCTAACCCCTACTCTACTTTCGCACTATTTGCAATTCAATGCTCCGTTGTCAACCAGCCACGCGCCCTCTTTCGGCAAATTTTGAACTGCATAACGGCATTTATTCGAAAAGCGCGTACATAATTGGATGAGGAATCTTTTTTTTCTAATAGGTCTAATAGGTTTTCTAAAACAGTAAGGATTTGTATTGGTTTAATAATAGGTTTTCTAATAGTTTTTTTCTAATAGGTTTAGGATTGTGTCATTGAATACACATTGGTGCAATAAAGCAGTTTTTTCTAATTGTCGCAATCACTTAATTTCTATCGCATGAATAATATTCGAGTTCATATCAGCACAACGTCTATGTAAACGTGTTTATGCATTAATTGATTTGAACTAACCAATCGACGAAATCGGCGAAACTGTCGCGTTAATTATTAGAAGCGGCATCTATCGGCAATTCTTCTATCGGCTATTATTATTTTATTTTTACCACTGACGTCACTGCACTACAGGATTTTCTGTACCCCTCCTGGTGTTTAAATGCACTATGATGTGGGGGCTGTGGTAAAGGGATATGATATTCAAAGCTAGACAACAAGTCCGCTGCGACAGTTTACTTTCCCTGTCTAGAACGAAATTGTGAAACGCATTTACTTCGACAGTCACCGATCGATCGTTGAACTCTGACTCGACGCAACGTCGTCTCGGATATGAAAATGATCTAGCAATCATCATTACCTGGAGTCTGTCGTGGAATAGAAATAAGACGTGAGTCTAGCCCTGATAATACGTCAGTCTGGCGTATTGGATATAAAAGAAAGATATAAATAAGAAGAAATATTTCTGATGACTTGCCAGTAAATTCTTAGAATTCTTTTCTACCCTAACAGCAATACAAAACGGTAGGCTACAATCGGTAAAAATATTAAACATCGGCTTTATCACTTGGGGCGCCACTAGTCATAGACTCCGATCCAAAAAAAAAACTAATAAAACCTACGTTTTCCGTGGGCGTATCAACTCTCTCAATTAGGCCCCTGTTCTCTAAACAGGTGTATCCACTTTTTTCTCGCACATAATGACCGTTCCGCATCGTATTATTACTACCTGGTGGTCGTGCTTCCTTCTTTCGCAAAAATAAATAAAGCTCCCCCTATGGCGACGCTTTTCCGCATTACAGGTAGCGTTGACTTCGCCGAGCGCTGTAAAGAAAGATTACTTAAGAAAGCTTTCTTTCGCAGGACAAATAAATGTGCCATAGCTCGTTTTCGAAGAGTGGTTCTAACGTTCTGGCGAACTCAAACTACAAGTAGGAATCGAAGTGAACACTAGACACTACCTCGTTTCCTTGTTCGAGTTTACTGGGCTGGGCCCTTTGAATTAATTTCATCAACCAATATTTAAAAAAAACTGTGATGCGGTGAGGAGTTAATTTCCACTAATATATTATTTTAAATAAAGGCAAAATTAAAAAATTAAGTCTTTTAAGAAAAATTAAAAATAAAATTATCGGCTATAGAATTTTAATCATTTACCTTTCAAAAACTCACAACAAACTTGATAAAAAGCACTACTTTTATAATGCAAACAACTATTTTTTTAATGTTCCTTGTTGATTTATTTCTGGAGAACACTTTATTTTGAAATGTTTGTTAATGGTCCTGCATCCTGCGATCCGTCTCAATCCCTATCTCCCTAGGCCGACCTGGAATCATGCCTAGCCGATGTTCCATACTTAGGGTAGGGATCTTCAACATCGTACAGGCAAACTCTTTATTTGAGAATGCAATTAAAACCTAAAAATGTCGTTATGATTTCTGTGTCAGTTATTGGTTTCCTATGGTGGCCTTCCAGAATCGCTGTCGAAAAATTCATAGCTCCAAGGATATTTAAACAATCGACCATTAAATGAAAGCTACCTGCTCACTCATCAGTGGTAGTCATTTAGCTAATTCTATACAGTTTAAATTAGCATCTAAAATGCTCGGTTTAAACAAAACTGAATTACATAAATCGTCCCATTTGGGCGTTAGGTTTAATCAGTTGGGTCTCAGCAGGAAAGGACTACTTATTTAGAACGAACACATTTTGTTGTACCTAGTCTATCGGCTCAACGTTGTTTTTGACGAAAAGGAGGAGCATTAAGAACGCGTCGTTGCGCTCTCCGTCAACATTGGGAAACCAATCCTGTTCGACTTCCGCTCCTCCCCACCACCACCACCACTGGCTAACACAACATCCGTCGTGCGAAAGAAAACTGTTAACTAAAAAAGAAAAGAAAAAAGCCAATCTAGCAGCAGTTGGGTAAACAAAGAGAGGGAGAAATTATTTGTCGTGTGTGTCTGTCTACTTTGTTACGTGTAAATCAATAAGACAATCCTTGTTGTAATTACATTTTGGTGTGTGTACTTGATGTGTGGGTGGTTAGCTCTGTCTAAGGAAGAGTTGCCACTCCATTTCTATATATTTTTATCGGCTTAACGTCAGCGGGGCTCAAAGTTTGTCAAATCAATCGGGCACGAAAGATTAAATCTGAAAGAGGAAATTTCTTGTAAAGAATTAGCGTGGTTATTTCTTTTCTATTCGCCACCATTGAAATGTTGACGAATAGAAAATAAGCACCCTAAGGAATAAGATGATAGAAAAGAGAGATAGAAGACCGAGACTGCTATTCGTTAACATAACGGCAGTTGACAAAATGTACGGAGATGATGTCGTCTTCATCAAACCAACTTTGAGATTCTGAGCGCCAGAACTAGAGGCGCTTCAAGTGGCGAGAGTGAAACTAAAACACGAATCCTCCAGTTCAAATATTTCATTATTTTTACTGAGATCACTTACAAGAAAATGATATTCTTTCTCATAAGATGGCGTCATCTCGTGGGACTTTGATTAAACCGACATTTTTATCTCCAATCTGACAGATTGTAGCAGCTTCTTGAGATCACCTATTTTTGGGGAAATAAATGCTCAGTGATATTATGATTGAACCCGCATTGATGACGGCATCATTTTATTTGTTGACTTTATGTTTGGATTATGAGAGTATTGTGTTTGTTGACTTTTAAAAGTGCGACTGACTATCGATAGGGTCGTTGCGATCGTCATGTCCATTGATACATATATAGCGATGATCTTCCCTATATGGCGCAATACTGATACTGAAGTTAGGCGTCATCCGGCATATTTTAGTCGCGGAGTAGCGTTTTCCAAAGTTCCGTTCCCACCAGTAGTCGATTTGCATTTAGAACTATATTACGGTTATCGCTTCCGAATGCGCACGCATGCAAAATAGGCGGACGTCGAATGTGCAACGCCGTTTAATTATGCCGACCGGATAGGAAAAATTGACACGATAAGCCCCCGTGTTTGTCAACTCAATTCGGAGAAAAAATAACCTGAAAGACTTTTCTCATTTAAAGGTGCGCTGCGTTTGTCTCTTTCTGTAGACGTGTGTACGTGTCCATTGTTTAACGAAATCCCAGACAAAAATAATCGTCTAGACAGTATATATACGAAAGATCCGCGAGGGGCTAATACAAAAAAAACCCCATCCTTTTTATTCTGTTGGTTCATTGTAGCTAATCTAGTTGTTCTTATTAAAATGAATTACATGTATGAAGAGTATGAGTGTGGTTTATGTCAGACGCACATGTCTTTAACGGCATGTAATTATTATTTTTCTCGGTTTATGTATTTATATTTTTTTAAATTGCTCATACAAAACATTCGACTGAGTGTTTTGGAATGTGTATACACACATTTTTATAGTTCATGTGGTTGGAACTAAAATTTATATCGTCAATGGAATATCTAGGGTTCGCTCTTGCGATTGGTGTTTACATGTAGATCGAGGATTGAACATTTGTTGACATTCGGATTGGTTGTTGTCGAGATTTCATTTTCATCTGGAATAACATATATGTGAATAGGGTGGCTGTTTAGTCTGCTGTATCACGTAATCGAAAGGTCGTCGTGCACTTGCAACTATTGGTTAGATCAAAATGATCAGTTCTCAACTCTGGCGACGGTGTAATGAATGGTCATGAGTCATGACCATTCAGGCTTTAGATATCGTGATGCTAAAATCCTCTTTAGGCCTGTCCTTTGTACCTGCATGGTCACCGCAATTGTCAGACGGTGAACTGTGAACAATTACTAGTTTTATAATTTCTTTTATTTTTCCTTGTGTTGCCCACAGAACCTATTAATAAACTCACCAAACATGCCTGAGAAGAACTACTGTATTAATGCACTGGGACAGAAATGCAGAGCTCCGGTAAACATGTTTTGTTTTTCAATTCACTGTAGTCACTGTAAATCACTACAGGATTTTCTGTCCCCCTCTTGGTGTTTAGTCACTATGTGAGGGGCACATTTTCCCCAGTACCCCGGTATCGAATAATCGAGATCCCGCGCCGGGAATCGAACCTGGGATCGCCGAGCCACAGTCAGTCGCAATACCAACATAAAAATCTTGACAATCCAATTTCATAATCTTAGATGAATATGAAAAGAACTTATAACTCATATTTTGCATTTTAGAGGATTCTATGTTTAATTAAGAATAATGATTGATACAGTTATTTAATTCTACGTTCTAAAAATAAAAATCAACGGACTCTCCGTTGCAAGAATGCTGCATCCATTTGCCCGCTCTCCTTGAGAATAACTGATAAATTCTGTGCACTCTTACTTTTTTTCTATGATTTTATCACCAGCACTAGGGTGGGACGACTGACGTGGACTCCTAGGAGATCCGATACGTCTCCGTTTGTTTTTTCGCGCGTATCTCGCCGTAAGTGTCGGGCCTCTTCTACGCGCATGGGGGCCACGCCACTGTTTTATGGATTGGCATCGCCACTTTATGGTCGCAATGACTTCTGTCTAAAGCCCCGACTGTTATTACTTATTACACTTTATTACGCGGGAGCTCGTGATATTGAAGTCCGTGGCCCATAAAACAGGCGACAGCAGCGCCGCCAAAAACGCACTCTTCGCTCGTGCGTGCATGGCCTTTGCGGGCATGTGGTGCCCCGGCCCCCTCCCCCGCGTTAACCGCGCATGCGCACTTCCACTAAATGCCGATTCGTCACGGTACAATATCCGTCCGTCACGGCGATGACATCACGACCGTTTGTTCGCCTTCCGTAATTCATTTTTTAGGCAGTTTTTTTTTTTTTTTTGCGAGACTCGCGGTGGCGGCTGCCATTTGTGACGCCAGCGGTGGCCACCACCGCAACCCGTTCATCTTTGCCATGTGCAGGCGTGGTTTTAATGTTGGCTCGACGACGACGACAACGAACTCTGTCGGTCATGTGACTTCTGCCATTTCGATTCGGGAACGCCCGAGCGGCGAGCGCGACTGTCCAATCCAGTACAGCGCACATTAAGGTGACTGAAATTGTGGACATTCCTCAATGTTATTTCCTCGGTGATTTTATCAATTTTCGAATCTAACGGAAAATGTGCTAATAACAAACGTCAATTTTTAGTCCACTCTTCTGTTAGGATATTCGAAAAATTGACTCATTTTATAACATTGTCTTAATCCATAATTATGGTTTCAAATTACAACACAAGTTTGTGAGCTAGAAAAGTGTTTCATCAGAAGTGAAATGACTATTTGGAAAGCTAATTTCGAGAGTCTTGAAAATTGAACTCGAATTAAAAATTCTGACAATTTACTTTCAAATGTCAAACCCAGAAAAGTTGTTAGCAATCTAGCATTCTTGCATTATGTAGAAGTAGAAGAGCGCCATCTTGTTCAGATACTCTGTTTTTAGGCCATCTCTAAAACAAGATGTTTAACATAAATGTAAATAATCGGCTATAATCAGCAGTAAAAAAATCTAATAGACAAATAGTTCCAGTCACACTGCAGAAAGCGAACATTTTGATTTGATTTTTATATCAAGACATAGCCGAATTTTTTTCGACCAGATTGGAGTGGTTAAAGATCGATATAAAAAATGGGGGGAGGAGGGCGGGGTCTGAGAGAGATGGTTGAGAAGATTTGTATCGAACAGAAGGCGACAAATTGAGTAGGGTTGGCTCTTCTATATATATGAGAACGGTAACGTTAATAGAGGATTTTTCTTCTTCGTCCATCTCTATTCCTCACAGCGGCAATAACTAACGGTACTCCGCCCCATTTATGTCATTAGATGGGGAGGGGGGGGCGACTATATTCGAAATTATTGGGCCGGGTCCAGTCCGATGTCATGGGAAAATGGGGTGCTCATCTGTCTGAGTGCCATCCGGACTTGTGCTGGATCCTATTGAACTCTGGGATTGTGGAGACTCGAGGTTGGGCCGCCTCGTCCAGGTCACTGTAGCTCGAGTCTATATCGATCGATTTAAAGGTGTTGGCTCCAATAACGGTTAAAAAGAAAAGCAGCACACTGTCTGAGTCAGAAAGAAAACTGGTTGGTGATTTGGTCACATTAAGTACATGTGAACAATTTGGAGAGAAAATTCAGTCTCTATTTTTAAGCAACGACTATCAAAAATTGAAAATTTTTATTTCTATAATGTCATTTTGTCATTTTGTTAATGATTTTTTAAAAAATTATGCACCACAAATTATCAATAGCACTCTGAGCAAAATGACTAATTTCCAAAATTGAAGAAACATTTCTCTTTCTAAGTGATACTCGCGTGCTTAATCTTAATTTTGAAACTGTTCGATATTTGGCTTTGTTGTCGTTTCCTCACATGTATCCGTATCATTGGCATCAGCGCTGATAATCGATGAGCAATCGATATTCGAGAGAGCCTCGAGAAAGCGCTCACAGGCATTTCCCCTGTCACCAGGCTTCGCTATACTCAACATTGAAACTGCATTTCCGTCAATAATAGTCGACATCTCTCGAGAGGATTCATCACAGATTCAGAAACATTTCTCAAGTTTACTCACTCGCTGAACGATTCAGTATATAAAAATTTTATTTTGTATTTTACCGAAATGCTCTGCTATCGGTAATATGAGAAAATATATTTTCTGAGAGAAAGAAGTTCAAACAAAATGCTACTCTTATTATTTCAACAAAGTCCTGATCCCTTCTGATCTTACGTTTCAGTTTCAATCAAATTTAAAGTTTGTATTCTGCGAGCATTATGCGTAGAAATCTTGTTCGCTTATAGTCCCGTTACTCATACAATATCTGTTTCAAATTTAGGTTGAAAGTTGCTATTAATCGTTGATATTTTGTTTTCCAAACATGACTTTCATGATTTATTGATAGATAAAGATTTATATGAATATTTTATGTAGCGACGACGTTGTTACATGTACATATTTGGACGAAATTAAATATCAAGCTGACAGTAAATCACTTTCCAAATATGACCACCAAATCAAAAATTGATTGGAATTTTATATTGACTTTCAGTATAAAATTTCAGTTAAATTTTTTAAAAAACATAAGAATGTCAGCTAAATTTAAATAAGTGAGTGTAGTGAATACCAAAACTACTTGAGTATCATTCTTTAATGTGTCTCATTTTAGGCGTACATTAGACTAGAAATTGCATTCGAAATAGTGGCGCCCCAAGTGACGAGGGTGATGAACGATGGATTAATTGATTCCTCACTTTTTAATTCGTTTATTTTAATTATGGCAAATAGGCATGCTCCCAAAAATTAGAATGCCCATAGGCAACACTTCCGTTTTTCGGACGACCCTTGCATCGACTCGTTAGAAAATCATAACTCGTCGTCGCCATATCAACTGGAAATGGTAGCCTGCTCACGCTCCGTACAAAACTCATAGCTAGCTCTCTTTTCTCATTAACACCGCAAACGCGGGTTGCGTTGATAACCGAGCACTTTGCCGACGAATCTCTCCAGGGAGAGAACACCATGTTTTCTCCATTCTGCCATAATACAAGATGGAGACCGCTCAGCGAGAGAGATTCGAACGAAATTATAAGGGAAATACGAACAGAGAGTGATGGGAGAGGGACCAATATGTCGTCGACTGATTTAGATCCTAAAGTAATCCTAAGTTTGAATCTATCTGTCTGTTCGGGAGTTTACTTACGAACGGATTGACGAAATTGAATTAAATTTGATCTGTAGTGAGTTCTTCAAATTTCTAGTCGAGCGCAAGTTATTTCAGATACCAATTATGCGTATTTCTCGATAAGTCAGCTCCTTGAAGTTTTATAAAAACAACCCTTCGCCAGAAAATTTAAATATGGCGTCTCCGCTTTTCCAAAATGGCGCTGCCGATATCACGTTCTACCAATGCTGCCAGTCCTATTTCCTTATTTTCTATTTGTAAATCGTTCAATACCTGAGACAGCTATTTAACAAATTCGGAATAAAATTTTTTATTTGTTTTAATAAATCGTAAATCGTTAAATTGTAAATCGTTTGAAAAAACCATAAAATAAATTAAAACCCAGTGTTTTTATAGAAT
>JAQGBY010007719.1:0-11437 GCA_034698785.1 Mycogona germanica
CCCCTCGCACAGTGCCTAAGCACCATGAGGGGGACGTAACGCCTGTAGTGCGGTTGACTACAGTTGATTGGAAAAAACAAATCCAGTCCAACAAGAGCACTTAATATTGCTGGCCAAAAGTTCGGCCACCATTCGACTGCCTGAATAGGATGGATTTTGACAAGCTCACCAAAGTTGGAACCCCCTTCCCCCTGGGGAGTGTGTAACCTAAATCCCGCCAAGTTCGGTACGTTTAGCAGGACCGAAAGCCATCCCTGTCCGAATCGAAAGTGACCGGGGGACTTTTGTCACGCCAGCTTTCCTCATCACACGGAAAACATCCAATGGAGAATGACGTAGCCGCTGCACTTGAAATGGCCTGGCCACTCCTCCGAGTCCTTTTGCACACTACACCCCATAGCATCTATAGCTTTTTGAGGGTTCTTCGGTGTAAGAGTCTCTCGGCAGCAGCTCCAGAAGACGTCACCCGGAAATGGTGTTCGGTCTCTACACCGAACATGTCATTGGGTCGGTCGCGTAAAAGCTACATGCAATCACGACCACCATGATGATGAAATGATAGATCAGATACGATATATCGTTGGTCACGAAATGAGGCGTTGGGATTGCCATGTATCGCATATTGCGTTTTGACCGACAGTATTGGCATTGGATGTTTTTTTTCTTTTTGGTTGTGGCGGACATGGTCCAATCAATTTGACCAAAGAACATTTGTTTATCAGTATGTTATCGACTCGTTTGCTGTTAAGGAGAAATGAAGAAAAAAAGAACCCCATTTCAAGCTAGTCATAATTCTTACAAAAAGGTAAATGATACTAACTAACTACAGGCAGCGCCTTAAAATAACCGCACACGAAAAATATGTAAAAAGTCGATGATAGTGTATACAAACACGGGACAGAGCTGTGTAAAGTCAATGACGAGCTGGCGAGGCTCCATAAATAAGAATACTGAACTGAATTTTGTCAAACGTACTTTAAAACAGACATCACCTTTTTTACTTCGCCAAAACCCAAAAAGATTTAGAAAAAATTATAAGATTTCGAGACCTTATCTTTCGAAACTTGGCTTACGATAACGTTTTCGTTATCGTAACGTAAATTAACGTAATGTAAGCATGTAGACAATGTCTCGAAATCTTAAAAAATTATAAATCTTTTTGGGTTTTGACAAAGGAAAAAAGTTGATGTATGTTTTAAAGAACGTTTCACAAAATTCAGTTCAGTATTCTTATTTATGGAGCCTCGCCAGTTCTCTCGCCAGTTTACTCGGCTCTGTCCCGTGTTTGAACACTTCTGCTTAAATAATTCTTACAAGTCACTTCTGCAAATTTGGTACCATATTATTTGAATAATAAAATAACAGCTCCATTTCAATGACCATCAATTTTACAATTTAATAAAATTAGCGAAGAATGTAAAATTACGTTATACATGGATATATTCTTATGAAATTTTCTTGGTCAAAACTTGTTTTGTGATTTATCATCTGTTCAAATTTCTTTCGTAATAATCAGTAGACTTTCTTAATACAAAAATATTTTAACCAAAATGCGTGGCCGTAGAATATAAAATGACAGCAACAGTGTTAAAGCAGAAATGTCACAACTCCTAATGGTTGGTTCACTTAATCTTCGTGCCTACAAATAAACCAATCGAGCAGTCAGTGTGAGTCTATCGAATCACGATCGCAGCTCGACCTGGCGTCCGTTCGAAGCACCACTAATGCACTGGCCGGACAAGAGCGAAAGCGTCGTACCTCATAAATCGCCGGACCAGTGTCTCATCAAATTCCCCTTGCCTAGCGCGACATTCCAATTCCAGCGACGCTTCTCATCTTCGTCGCACAGCCTTCCCCCACCCACTCTCACTCCTCCCCTGGTGAACTAACACGACCCGCCAATCGCCTTTCTTTATTCCCCCATCCCCTTCCCCCGGCTTCATAGCTCGCGTAAATGTCGGACAGCGCTGCTGGACGCAACACGAGATGACCGGGGGGGTTCCGAGCGAAAGGGGTTTTCCGTCCGCCGAGGGAGATTCAACCGATTTCCGAACCGGGACAACGACTTTGTCTATCGCAAACCATCACGACAAACAGATATTTATTTCGCGAGCAGACCTTGGTGTTGCTCTCTCTCTCCATGATGTGGACCCACAACATTTACACGATGGATTATATTTCTCGTTTTGTTCCATGGATACGCTAATATATATTTGGACATGCGATAAAACATTTCAAATGGACAAGTTGATGTATTTAAATTGGTATACGCTCGTATGCCCAAATAAAATGACCAATTTTCACGGATCAAAAACATGATAGCACTTCTCTATATTTGCTAACATTTTTTTTAATTTTTTTATTTATTTATCAACTGTAGTCAACCGCAATACAGGCGTTTTGTACCCCTCATGGTGCTCAGCCACTATGCGAGGGCACCTCCAGTACCCCGGAATCGAAACTTTCGAGAGCCCGCGCCGGGAATCGAACCCGGGACCGCCGATCCACAGCCAGTAGCAATACCGACTGGGCTACGACGAGTCGTACAAAAATTACATTCGTTTTACATTACATTTGTTTGCATTACATTGTGTTGCAATTGCATTTGTTTCTTTATATACGTGTGCATGTGCATGTATATCGATTTTAACGGATCGATACATCGGAGAGGATCGCTTTCAAGAAAATCGGTTCGATCGGGGAAAGTCTGTAGCAGCCGATCTCCAGCGTTTCAGTTTGAAATCCATCGTGGCACCAGGCATGATAGTTCCTCCTGGAGCAAAGGAAAATATTCGAGAATTCAAATTTTAATCACTCGCCACTCCGTTCAACTTATAGCTCCTTTGTTAACGTATCCCCGTAAAGCTTCTGGCCGCATTACTCCAACAGTGTCAACGGAACATAAGGTCTCCGGTAGCATAAACTACCAGGAAATTTCACTAGGTCCACAATATAAAGAGATGTAAAAAGTATACTTTGGACTGGGGTTTAACCAAAATAAAAACGTATGACCAGTTCCGCTTATGCTGCATTATAATGTATTGCCTTCTCTGGCATATGTCCTATTTTGTAGGCAGATCTTTCGAACGAGTTGGTGCCAACCAACTAGATCTCTTCCCACCCAGACGTAGTTTGGTGCCAAGTTCGAATGTTTTTATGAAAATGAATGTTGGCGACGGAAATTCTCCAGCCTGGGAATGACCAGAACTTTTCTCTAAAAATATTTCTAGGACTGAGCCGCACAAACAAACTGAGATAAAATGTAAAAAAGTACTAAAGGAAATTGTTCAAAATGTTACAGAAGCGATTCGAACCGCACCGTAGATTAGCCGCGTGACTGATGGATCGATAAAGACGGTATATAGAAGATAATTTTGTTGGGAAATAAGCAAAATAAATGAAAGCATAAGTGAAAAAGCACGGGACTGCCGTGTAAAAACGTCAACCATCGTGTAAGCCATCACCCGATTGATATGCCTTATTGTTATTAAAAGTAAGTGAAATTGTGAGGAAGGGGGCGCCGATTTTTTTTCCTGCCCCGGACTCATTCCACTCTCGGTTGTAGTTCCTCATAGGCGTCACACTGGATTCGGACGCAGAGAATTTGTGTAGGGCATCTTTTGGCAGGGCTGCCAAGAGAAGAGGGACAACCCCAGCGGCGATGGGAGGAGGAAGGCGCAACGACGTGACCCATTGCCATGCCAACGGTTCCGGAAAACCCCTCCCACTTCCCCTCTCAGGCTACAAGGACGATCAGAAGAGATTTCAACCGATGCTGAGACAAGCGGAACAGCGCCCCGAGACGTTGGGGAGCAATTCTCGACTTATTTAGTGCTGGTCGATTCGTCAGTGACGTCATCATCAACCAGTTATTCCAAATCAGCTGGTTAGCGTCAAGTAAAAAATGACAGCCAGTTGAAACTGCTCGTGCTTAAGATAAGAGTGACATTATGGAAGACGGACTCGTGATTTCGATATCGGGGCGTAATCTTGATTGTTCAATGGAATTGCATTTGACGAAGAACCCTTGAACTGAACTGGTTTTTCATATCCTTTGAGCTCAGCCTTATGACACAACTCCCGCCAAAAACTGATATGATAAACCCTATACAAACTTGAAGTCTAAAATGGACATCCGTGCGTCACTTATTGGAAACGATGAGGCCGTGTGGCCATCGGCGATGGAGCAGTGACGCGGCTGAAGACCACTTTCGTGAATAAGCGCCGGCAGCGATTTTGGTGGATGATTCCGACACTACATAGTATACGTGTAGTCGTGCACCCTACCATCACCAGACCAGTCAAAAATCGCCACAAATGTCACGTTGGAAATGTTCGAAATGTCTCCAAATCGCAATTGCAGAAAGTTTTTTCAGTGCTCACTGCTCAGACAATTGAATTTGGTTGGACATCTCTATCTCAGTTTCTATCACGTTAAGCTCGTGCTCTCTGCTCACTAGGTAGTTGGCTTTATCCAGATTTATGAACGCGAATTAGTTGGGCTTTAGTCTGGCTGTCTGGATGAATCTATTCATACTTGCTCGTGTAAACAAACGTACTAGTGAGCAATGAGGAATAGCCAATTATGTATTGAGATAGATGCTAGTCAGATAGGGCTCGAGTGCCTTTTTCCTAGCCAGACTTGCTCAACCATGGTGAAATTATCTAAAGTTATTAACCGTTTCAGGTTACTATGCTGATCTCACCCCTAACTCAGTTTGCATAAAAATCAGGCATTTTTCGAAACTCAAGTATTTGTATTTTTCATTTTGGCTTTAAATAAGTTTGGTTATTTCAGTTCAACTTGATTATTTCAGGTGGCTCAGAGATGGCTCCGGTTTCAGAAAAAAAAATCAAAATATTTAAAATTCAGGTTTGAATAGTAGACTATACTACAAAGAGTACTATACTATTTCTAAAGAATTCCAATAGAACTCCAATGGTACTCCAATAGTATTTGTCTATAGTATTACTAAAAAAAATCGTGTACCGTTAACCTCTGTCCATTGCACGCACCCCTGCGCTTCGCACAATTTCACTTTCATCATTTTGCAAAAGATTATGAGCACTTTCGGCACATCAAGTAAATACAATTATAAAAATTACGCCTCGAGAAAATTGGGGGGGGGGGGACTGCGCGCGCACAAAATCGAATAAAGACTTTTGGGACACTGTAGATTTTTCCGGGGGATTAGGAGTTAGCATGAGTCACAACGACAGTAATGCTACTAAGCCATTTTAATATGCCCCGTTCTTCTACACCTATTAGGACCCAGTCTCAAAATTTCCTCATGACAATCCCACTTCAGAATACGAGACAGAAGCCCAATATTGGTCGCTTTTCTACGATCCTCTAACAATTCCCATCCCAAATTTAGGAGACAAATGAGAAGGGCAATTCTAATTTATGGAAATTGACTGATTAGATTTTCTTCAAGTCAGCTACTAAAAATCATTTCAGGACAGGTCAAGCTAAATCTAAAATGATCGTTGTGTATCAAATTTAAATACAAGTATCTAACATTATCAGTGAAATGGGGTTTCAGGTTATATAAATGAATCGTCAATCTAAAAGATAAGGATAGACAGGACAGTGACATCATTCTCCCAAAGTACATGGCATTGGCCCTAGGCCCTATGAGGGTTCGGTTTTCGAACGCGACGACCATTTCTAATCACCAAATCAGCAGCAATTCCGCGCCGTGTTAGCTAATTAATTTCTACGATCGCTATAAGGGAGACGCGCCCCACAGTAAAAGATAAACAAAACCTCATATAAAAATTACCAGACTTCATATCTACACGTCGAGCTCTCGAGCGAATCCTTTTCATTACGACTTCCGAATAACTTTCAAGTTCGAATCGCGTTCTACATTTCTCAGCAGACGTGAACTGAAGCTAGTCAATCCATATGGCAACGGAATTTTAAAAACTTAAACGAGACCCAATGTGGAGATTCCTTGTACATGTATAGAGGGAATCCTCGTTATCAGCCATGACATAGGTCAACTTTCATATATGAACTGACAAGAATTTATTAGAGATTAAAACGACCCTCCGCGATCGTCCAATTGGTATCCCCCTCCTTTAGAACTTTTACTGATTATCTTCCACTTCCTGTAAATCAAAACGGGTTGCTAGTTTTACGAAAATGAGTCAAAAATCATTTCACTCAAACATTCTTCAAATGGATGAATTACATACAAGTAACGTTAAAATCGTGTGTTCATCTCAAACGTGTTTATATCGTATATTAATTATGACAATAAATGAATTTCTCGTTGATGAATCTGTGTTTTTTAAATTAATTCACAAACTTACTATTTTTTATAAGATATCTTCGTTCTTTTATGAATTTCGTGCTAAGCAAACCATTATTTCATTTGGCTCATTTTGAAGTTTCGCTAATGAAAAGGTTTTTTTTAACTTATGTGCTTGACCAAAACAAAATGACATTTCATTGGAGCAAAATGTGAAAGGACCCACTTATGTAAATGAGGCTTTAAAAATCTCAAACCGAGTTAAATATCAGAATTGTACCGGTTAAATGTGTTAGACATTAATAATCAGACAACATGAAACAGATATTAACTTTTAAAAAATTAATTATTTTCTAACAATTAGTCAATTCTAATATTGTCATTCTAAAGCATAACCTCGAAATGTTTAACCCCACGAGTTAGCTAATCGTTATTTCAAATAACCGTTATACACGTTCCAAAATCTTATATTATGGGTAGCTGCTTCTAGGCTTTCCAGTTTGTTGGGATAACCTAATATTTCAGAAATGTTAACCCGCAATATTACATATGGTCAATGACCGCGCTTCACGCTTCAACTAAAACAAATGACAAATTTCCGCTGCGATTTTACTCGTACACTCGCGCACATAAGATAAACGACAACATTAATTGCTGACGCACCCCCAAGGGTATTTGGGATGGAGGATGGGGGTGGCAACTGGGTAGCCAAGCGCTGCAAAGACGTTGGACCGGATATTCGCGAGAGCAAACCGGAAGTCAGACGAGAGTCTCAAGACGTAAGGGCGCCTTTCTCGCCTGAAGGATTTCCCCCGGTCTGCTTGATGGTTTGCTTATATGGGGGCGATGCCAGAAATTGAGGATAAGCAAATTTGAACGCTCTATAACACAAATGTGTGACTCTGTTTAAATACGCATACCCAACCGTTCGTGTTTGGCATTGTCACTAGATGGCGCTGTTTTTTCATTCTTTGCCCAGGATAACCCCAAGGATAATACATGTATTTTGAGGGGGAAATGTCGTCATCGGTTTGGTCAGAGATAGAGATACCTGCCGATAACGTTATCTTCAAAAGCTACTCTCAAGATGGCACAACGTATTTTGCCGAAATCCGAATAGCGCCATCTATAGCGCAACCAACGAAACTTATGTTGTTGGTGGATGCCTCGTGGCACAAGGACGTAAAAAAATGATAAGCGATTTCAAACTAACGTCTGTGTTTGAACCAAAAAAAATTATATTTGATATTTCCATTGAGAAAATGGAGAAAGACCCATCGATCGTTTATACCTTGGCTGAAGAATAACGTAACTCCCAGTTTAAGAATCGCTGCAATACTTTGGTTTTAGCTATCTGATAACTACTTCACCATAATGAAGATGGCTTTTCTGTACACCTCTATATTCTTTCTCCTCAGAAACAGTTTTCTGGATACGCTGTATTTGTCCAGATTTCATGCCCAAAAATGGGATGAAGCTAGATAGAGCCAATTAAATTGTGATCGAACAGAAAATTACAAATTAAGCTATAAAAAAGTAAGGAATTTTTACCAAGTCCGAGAGTCTGCTAACGCTCACGCCGCCAAATTTGTCAAGTGTTCCCGCAATGCACTTCAAAAGGGAATAATGAAGCTCATGTATTGAATAGTTATTTCACAGGCGGAGAACTCCGGTGACGCTCCAACAGGGTGCACGAAAACGCGTGGTTAAACCATTAACGCGGAACGTGGATTCTCACCACAAAGACAATGGAAACACGAAAGTAGGGCACCTTCATTATGCAAATTTGTTTCAAGTTCCTATGGACTGCATTTACCTCGCAGTACGTCGACCCAACAAACTGATCTCCCCTTTTGGACACAAATCCGAGAGAAGAATCCCCTTCACCACCCCCTTAGCGACAGAGGCCCCCCCTCAGTACCTTTCACTCTCGTACAATAGCACGTGAGGAAGGTGGGTGGTGGGGGTGAAATTCTCTTCCCAAATTCAATAGGCTATTTGCATAAACACGCTCATTTGCATCTGTAATAGGCCGCAGATAATATAATTCATTGCCCTCCGTCAGCAAAGCGAATTATGAATAGAGAATAGCGAGGCCTGTTCGGTAACGTGTTTATACTCATGAGACCTCGTGGGGGTCAAACGAACAAGGAAGTTAAATCGATACCCACGAGATCGGAGAATGGTTAACCATAATGGCAGATTAACTTGGCAGTTCTGATAGCGTTGTGGCCCCGATGGTTGCAGATGGTTGTCGTCACTAGCTTTCGGACAAGATTCCGACACCAACTAGCGAGTCATTGATGACGCGAAGGTGATACTTTTTGATAGCTCTTCTAACATTTAATCGCAGTTAATGTTCTGTGATTAAATGTCAGAAGAATTATTTTTTTTACCTTCCAACTCACACACTTGATTGGAGAATAAATAAATAAATAAGAATGGCTCACGTGTTATTGAGTCGTCATATTCCTGGAATTTAAGATCAATCAGACAACAAGTCGTTCTCAGCTTAATTGAACACAAAGATGTATTTGTATAGTACTCAGTCTGACCGACTGTCATTGGTCACTGGACCTTGAGCGCCTTTGCAATAATTTCACACATAAAAAAGTTGTTAAAATCGCATATCAATTATACAATTCAGGCTTGGATTCTTAGCGTATTGAAACTTTTCGAGGAAATCATGTAATACGGAGCTCCTTTGGGATGGGGAGAGTCTGCTGCTCACTACAGTTTGGTATCCGCCGTACTCCACAACAAATTGGGCGCCGTCAGCCAGGCACGCGCCAAAAGACCATTTGGCCCGAACATTGGCCCTGAGAACGAACAGGCGCGTACTTACTCTAGGAGAACTTTCGGGCGCAGGGCCTTGTTCAGGAAACGCCCTGGACAGGATTCAAGATGCCAAGGGAGTACAAAAGCTCTACTCATTAGCGATTCGGATCCTCAGTATTTGTTGCATACTTTATTCGTCCTAGCGTTTTTGAAGCCTTGTCGCTAACATACGAGAACTAGGACGCTCCTAGTGCCCAGTAAGCACTCCTCACTTGGAGGGGCCCATGACTATAACAAGGTCATCCACCAACAAAAAATCCGCCATGCATCTTCCAAACACTCATTAAAGATCGTTTTCCTAGGCAGCCTAGGTTAGGCAAAATTGCCAGGTTGCCTACCTGGGGACGGGGTTATAAGATGTTAAATCAACGGTGAACCTCCTTAAGAAACATGTATTTCACTTATTGACACTTTTCGGCAAAGCGGTGATTTTTTTTATCAAGCTACAAGACAATGTCAATGTCGAAAAATTGTTGAATAAATAAATCGTAAGATGGCGTTCTGTCAAAACAACGTTTATACAGCTTCTAAAATCACAACTGGCGTTTCATGTACCCCCTTGTGGATTGCGCCCCGGACATAGGCCCGCAACAGTCCCAACCCCCCTCTAGATTCCATCGCCCCACCAGAGTGCTCAAAATTCCGGGCTAGTTCGTTCCGTGCATCACAATTAGGGGGAGAGAGGGGGAGAGGGGTAAATGTCCCAGTGCAGTACTGAACACCAACTTATCCCCCATCCCCCCCCTTTCCATATCATCCCACCCCTCTTGCGTATGCGATTCGGAATATGCAAATAGAGAGGTGGGGTGCGGAGGGTGGAAGGAGTCTGGGTGGGGGTAAATCGCGTGGAAGGACGGCAAAGCGATTTCAATCTATCTGCTGCGCAGTCGTTTCGAATACACTTGTCGGGTATAATGGCTGCTATATGCGGCCGTCTGCACAGCAAAACGAAATGACCAATATTCTGACATCAAGTGTCTAAAAACATGTCTCCAAAAAAGCGTGTCTTGAAACGGATCGTCAAGAACAATGTGATTTGCAATGCTAAAATAAAATGATGATTCAATATTTTTAACGAAGGTGAATCGAACCAGTATTGCATCTCGATTGCATTTGTGCGGGACCTTAATAAACTGTCCTTATCTTATTTATATACTGTATAGTTTAAGAAATAAGATTAGAACACAGAATTGCTCAGTATCTTGGATACCAAACATGGAGACATTTATGTCTTATTTTTAGAACCAAAGTTTTTTTTAGTATTTTTAGTTATTTTTAGAACCAAAGTTTTTTTAACACCGGATGTCTCCATTTTGGGTCTTTCGATTCGCAGTGTCAGTGTGTCTGTGGATATTTTGTTTGCGAGGACCAAGACCCCAACAACCCCATAACCAAACCCCGTTTACACCCCTTCCCCCGTCATAACTCCTAGCCCCTAATGCACAAGCACCACAAGAAAATCTTGTTTAGAGCTAATAAATTTGTGGGCTCAAACTGAGTTTTGTTTCAGTCGTCATCACGAAGGATTTGATGATTCGATTAATTTTTAAAACCTAAGACTAGGATCTAACAAAATGTATCAATTTTGAATCAAAGTATGATGACAAGAAGTCCATCACGGCACATTTTCTTGGAATTGTTCCTTTTTTAACTGTGGCAATTTTGGACTTGCAACGATCATGGCGGTTTCCTAATGATTTTTATGGATTCAATGTCGTTCTTGGTGGTGTTGTGACACATTCGAAGAGTCAATTCATTCCTCTGCTAAAGGATTTCTTTTACCAATCAACTGAAGTCAACCGAACTACAGGCGTTACGTCCCCCTCATGGTGCTTAGGCACTGTGCGAGGGGGAACGACCAGTACCCCGGGATCAAAATTTTCGAGAGCCCCCGCCGGGAATCAAACCCGGGACCGCCGAAACCACAGCCAGTCGCTAAACCAACTGGGCTACGACGAGATAAAAGTTTTGGCCAACTTAGGGGGCTGCTAAAAAATTAGAAGCACAACGTCAAAAGCTTTGATCCTCGACACTAAGTTGAGGGCCAAGTTCTGCTGCGACACTGGAAGAATCCGAATTTAGAATAATAATAATAAACACATTTTAAAATTTGCTAGTAAATTGCTACCCCCTTACGCCTCCCCAAACAATCGTTTCCTAAAGAAGAGAGAGGGGTAGGGATACAATATTTATTTTTGTACGCTTGCCATTTGTGGAATTTTGATTTTAAGTCAGGTTTGATGATGACACATGTACAGTCTTCCAGGCACAAGTTGCTTCTTAATCCCAGACAAAGCAAGACTTCTTTTTTGAAGTTGGCCAGACACGTCTCCTGAATT
>JAQGBY010007720.1:0-11436 GCA_034698785.1 Mycogona germanica
TTGAAATCTTTATTCTTTTTCGTATTCATATAAATATTTATTTTCATTATTCTACAAGCTTCTTGAACTTTTTAGCCAAAGGAATCCGACAAAATCTAAATTTCTTTTGACTACAAAAATTCATCATCTAGCTTCTTTAACTGTAATGAACCAAACTCCAAACAATTCCCTGAAGCGTCATCAGTGGGCAGAGACCATACACAAGTCAATCTATAGAACAATTGAATGGATGAAAGCCGGAGTGGTGTAAGCCGTTACCTTTCTTCATTAAATTGCGAAAAAATTGGTTTTACTAACAGTGTTATAAAGCGAAACAAAACCAAAAGGTTTGATAGTTACACATGTCAAGATTACAATTCTGCACTTAACTAGAAAGTTTTAAAATAATCGACATCCACACTCTGTCTTTCGTCCCTTCACTTAAATAATTACGAACCTAACGTATATGTGAATATTTCAGAAAAAAATAAGTTTGAAAAAATACCGTGTCAATTGACGGCTGGAAACCTCAACTGATTGTCGAAAGTGGACTGCGTGCGAAGGGGCGTAAGGGGGGAGGCAGTGTTGCCAACTAGGCAGTCTTTGTGTCCGAAGGATTGAATCATTAGTGGCGCGAACAGCCCTCCATCGTTGTTAGGGTGGCAGCACAGATGCGGACGTGCATCGCTTATTTTCGGGTGGCGAATACACACACATAGGGATGGCGGGGCGTGAGGAGGATTAGAAAATTGTCAGCGCCGAGATTGGCCAAACCCAAAAGCCCGAGCTTATACCGGCGTTAGCAAACCGCGAGAAGAAAGAAAAAAATTCCCCAGCTAGTCCTAATTGCCAATGGCCGACCAGTTGAGTGACCGCCTCCGGAGTGTTTAAAGGGAAACAGACCAGCCTGTCCAGCGTTGCTTACAACAATCTTATTTATTCGAATACGCATTAACAATTAAAGTAGATGTCAGTATTAACCATGTTCAAAAGTGGGCGCTGCGTAGTGTCGCTAGGTTTGGCGTAATTAATTATTTTAGCAGGTGGTAGGCTGAGAAATTGAAGCCTGTACTGGCCCTTGTCCACAAAATTCCTCAAAAGATCATCATACCATTGATGGTTCTCCGTTAACCGCAATTCTCTGGAGCACCACCAAGAAGCATTGATGACCAAAAAGTGCCCAATTCTTAATTTAGTGAAGTGATACTTAATTTTTGTAAAAATCAGTTTTGAAACATCTTTGTCATTTTGTAAATTAGGAACACTCATAAAATCAAGATTTGATTATGTCCCGATCTCAAGAAATTGACATCGGACACCAGTTACAAGATGGTGGTGCCATACATCATCTTATTAATAGATACACCGATATTTACCTAGAAAAATTTTTTTTTGTCAAAGATCGACACCAGGGATTCCTAATTCACCTTGCATCAACATATTTGCATATGGATAGTCTCGCAGTTCGCCAAGCGAATGGGGACACTTTCACTAGAGCTCTTAGACTCTATTTTGTTGTGCTATTGTTGACCGAAATTGCGAAAACCATGAACAGGAAATTAGTAAAATGAATGGACGGAAACTAGTTAATGACGGCACAATGGAGTCCGCGGTCAGCCGCTTTTATCAATTTAGGTAGGCCGATGCCAATCACGGTCTACAGCTCAAGATTCGAAGACAAGTCTTAATTAAAATCGTGGCCACGTCGGAAATGTGACCTACATGGAGGGACCCGTGACAAAAGGAAACCTCCTCAAAACGACTACTACGGCCAGCAACCGTATGACCACAAAGGAAAAAGATCGAGTCGCTGGCTAATATTTACACCGAATTACAAGTTCATCAGTTGACGAAAGAACTGGTCTTGCGGTCGGCTTGGAGTTTCACTGAACCGTTCACTTTATTTGTTCTAGAGTCTGTCAATCAGCACCCGGCTCTCATGTCATCGGTCCCAATTTGGCGTCATAGAAGTTGTCGACACCACTCTTTTGTCAAAATACTAAATAACGCTTTTCCGCGGCTGCTCACCGAAGATTGACGTATCCCATGATCCTACCATTGTTCCATTATATATATAATAGACAATACGCCACAAACAATTTGAGAAGATCCTCTCTGGTGATAGATGACGATGTAAAATTGACGCCACACTTACAAACAAGAAGGCACAAATCGCATACCTCTTATAGCTTGGCAAGACCGACGTCAGTGTCCACTCCTTTTTTTTCCGATGCAGTTTATTTGCAAACATGTTTTTGCGATTGAAATTGCCACACCTAATTTACCTGTCCAAAAACTAATTCCAAAATTTCCAGAAATTATTCTTTCATCTCGCTAATCACGCCCGGCAACACGGATATTCCGGAAATGGTCTAGTCTATTTAAAATTTGTTACCTTAGTGTAGAAAATAAAATGTCCAAGGGTCAGCGAAACCACTTTGGCTAAGTCTTAATTTCCGTAGGTCAAAGGTGGAGACAACAAACGACGAGGAAAGCAGCACACTGACGAACCTTTCCTCGCCACCTGGTGGCGACCGTGGCCTAGCACCTCAGCCGAGGTGTTCGACCTGGAGGTCACCCGGAATCGCCAAACCTCCATCAAACATGTACGATTCACTACTTTAACCATCCATATTTGAAATGCTATAAAATATTCTTGGTAATTTAGTCAGCACTTTATTTGCCACACCATACCCAGACACGAACGTCATCAGTTCAGCGTTAATTAATTATTAAATGGTTTATTTATTATTAAATCCTTTCTATTTGGATCGAACCCAAAGCCCATTCAAACGAAAAGGATTTCGATGCCCAGTGATCGCATAAACAATTGGCGTCCATATCGAACAGCCCCCTCGTCGCAACCCCTACAACATAGCATTTACCTTTCCGTACAGATTTTATTGTGGCCATATAGATAAGACAGCGTTCGCTCGGGGCAGGAGGGGAGGAGGGCAAGGGGCAGATAGAGAGAGAGAGAGAGAGAGAGAGAGTTCCAACCGCCAAGCAAATTACTGCACCTGCAATCTTATCAGCTAATTGTGTCTGCGGTAAGAATAAATCGATTTTGCGTTACAGAGAAATCGTTGTGTCCTAATGACCAGCCGATGCGACCTCACCAATGCCATTGCCGAAAAGGCGAACACCAAAACCGCAGAGAGCCTCAATCGGCGGCATGTGGTAGACTCATTCAAACTGTCTACTTCTCGTTTATACTGCACAACTAAAACCAAACCTTATTGCAATTACGAACTTACAGAAAATTAATTCATTTTCTTTTCTTACAAAATATGCATGTCACACCATCAGTTAATTGATCACAATTGAACTAAAAATTTAACAATTTCACAAGTAAGGATAAATTATTAATCGATTTAAGTTCAAAATATTTAAATACTCTTGAGTAATTCGTTCCAACAATTTATCATAAAGTATCCATTCATTATTAGATCGATTGCATTTATTGGATTTATTGAATTATGTGTTTTTAATCCACTAGGTCAAAGGAAAAGACGCACGATCAATTAACTATCGATACTATTGCGTATCACAACGTGGAGGCGTGCGCCAGGCACGTTGTGTTCTTTTGCTTCATTAAAATTTAAAATAACATCATGAATGAAGGATGATAAATTGAAATATACGGCACCTTAGAATATTAATGATAAAGATTTTTGTCCGAACGTCTGGGAGAATTTAATCGAGAAACATGAACTTCGGGACAGACCGAACGAAAGAGACGAACACGAGTGGCGGACTCGTCTGCCAATAATAGTTTACTATTACCAGTTCAATTAAAAATAATAGTATAATATTATTATTAACAGACGAGACCGCCACTCGTGTTCGTCTCTTTCGTTCGGTCTCTCCCGAAGTTCATGTTTCTCGATTACCTTAGAATATGCTGGACTTCACCCAGTGTAAATTTCAAGGTGATGTGTTACGCCGTTTGTGAGCACTCGACTGTCAAACTAATACGCATTGTAGCATCAGCTGTTGACTTCAATGACTTTTAAGATCGTGTCAAAACAAATGCAGAAGATCAAATCTACAGTTTCAAATTTAAGTGACGTCAGGTTAGATGAAAGTGACGTCAGGTTAGATAATGCCCCCGAAAACGAATAAGACTTTTTAGCAAGTTGGCAGCAAAATGGCATCCTGTATGAAACACATGGTGTCGCCGTCTGAGTGACAGATCGAATGTCGTATCCGTAAACCCCCAGAGATTTCCCTATATGAGTATTCTATGGAGACCCAATATCAAACGTTTGACGCTAAAGGACGAACGGTCGAAAATCCGAGCATACGGAGCCAGGAGCGTCACATTCCAATAAGACGACAAACTCAGGAACCTTTTTTTCTTCCATCGCCAAAGCACCACCATATTATGGTCTACCTATTTTTTATCGTTGGACTCATAAAACAGACTGCGACCTTCTTCCTCTCTCTTTCCTTATATTTTTTAGCGCCGCCACCTTATTTCACCTGAATAGCATAAAGTCTCACTCCTTTTCCCTCGTCTCTCACTCTTCATGCGCTCGTATCATCTATATTCTATATGTGAACGGCGAAGATCGTTCATGCTTGCCAGATAAAAGAAAAGAAGGTCGAGGCCAGAACATATAGTCATCCTTATAAGACCACCTCGTCGAGCCTTGGAAAATGCGGTGTTCACGCAGAATCAAGATGAAAATATTCAAGGAATTGGTCTCTGAAGGATCCAACACTCTTTTTAGTGGAACTGCGACGTCATAACTTGCCGTCATTTGAGAGAGAGAGAAATTGCACTTTCAACCCTTTAGCAGCCGTTCCATTCCTGACCCACTGAAGACAGTTTCTGGGCTCTGCACGGCGAGATTGGAAGTGAGCCATCGAAAGTTTTTGAATCCCAATACCGAATTCGTATGGCGATTTTCCGTGCTCGTTATTATTCAATTGATGCAAAAAAAACGTTTCCTTTTTATCTCTTGACCTGCTGATGGTTTAAGGTGGTAATGGGCACTTCAAATAATGACGTCATCACGGTAACACCGTGATTTGTTTTCGCAAGCTCACCCTTGCTTGAATTAATTCCTTTAAAATGTGATGCCAAATTATTACTTCAAAAGCATCCAAGCAAGATAAAATTAGCGATTGGGGAAAAGTTGAGTTTTTAAAACTCCAACAAGTCAGCCAATGTCGCAAGCTCCAGTTACGGCTTCTGGATTGAATTGATCACGTCCATCAGTAATAGCCACAATCCACGACGTGTTATCGAATCACGTCAGCTTACCTTCGACATGTTTTTACACTTGCTCGCTCAAATAATAAAATTATCAGCAGTTTATAAAAATTATCAATTATTCACCGATTCACATTGCAAAAGAACAAATATACTCTTGTTCTTTCCAAAACGTAAAATCGAAGAATCGGTAATCTACAAAATAATTTCTATTCCCAGAACACCGATCATGACACATAATTTCGTGCTTTATATTGCTAAACCCGTGATCCATGACTTCGGATTACCAGACCTGTGATCACGGGTTCAAATTCCGGTCGAGACAGCCGGAATTTTTTCCATACGCGCCTTCCTTTGGAATGGAAATAATGGCGTCTGTCGCGTGCCTCTACGATATCAGGTACTTTTCAAGTTAAGGATCCGTACTTAGGTTTGTGACATAGGCTAAGCAAAATTACCAGGTCACCTTGGAGGTCTAGGGCGGAAACGGATAAGTATCGTTCGGAATGAGCTGCATCAAGTGAGCCAAATGTGAAAGCGATGGTACATAGGCGATGCGACATATTTGGTGAGGGCGCGTCGCGCGTGCCAATGAGACTTGTCAATTACCGCCATTGTAAATCTGGCGTAGGGGCGCAAATTTTGATAAAATACAAAAAGCGTTTTACGCCGGTGCCTTCGGGTCCCAAAGGACTCCTCATGTTTCGACGACCAAAGTTTTCTAATGAAGGCGTGCTCGTGAGCTTAGCACAGCAGAAGCAAAAGCAGGGGTTCGATGGAGAAAATAACTATAGTTGGAGGCCAGGAGGAAACGGGGTGGGGGTGGGGAGGGGGCGGACCTAACGACAGTAAACATAGGTAGGTGATGGTCTTTCGGCGAACTACCATCTTGCGATGGGTCCTCCGTCGTGGCCCGGACACCGGCGTTCGAGAGACAAACTGACGTTAGATTTCCTTCGCCAGTCTGTAGTCGACGTCAGACTAGATTGGGTTCAGATCAAAGACAATGACAAAATTAAGTCGTTTGATGAGTGTGCTATGCCCTTTTTTCGTTCGCCATTTCTGGTCCTTCTATTGATATTTTATTTGGAAAATCCAGTAGCACTATTTCTACATGCTTGAACTGGTGATATCATTGAAGTTAACTGTGGATACCCAGAAACGCTGTCTGCGTCTCAAAATTAGAACAGAGATTGTTCCAGTTGGAAACAGACACGTAATTCTCTCACTTTTACGAGTTCAATGCAACCCATACCATTCGCCATCTTGGTTTGAACAGTGATTCAAGATGCTCCATTTAATAATTGGTTCAAAATAATGTACGCGTGTATAATTAAAATTTTTGTTCTCCGCAAAATAAATTTAAAATGATTTCTTAAACAAGCTACACTTTAAAAATTATATATTTATTTAAAAGTTTTCGAGCTCTGCAAAACGAAATATAAAACGATTTTGTAAATTTTAAGCAGCAATCAGTTTATGTAAAGCAGTTTATGTTCAAGTACAACTAACCAGACGATTAGTTGTTAGTAGTTAGTTGCTGCTTAAAATTTACAAAATCGTTTTATATTTCGTTTAGCAGAGCTCGAAAACTTTTAAATAAATAAATAATTTTTAAAGTGTAGCTTGTTTAAAAAATCATTTTAAATTGATTTTGCGGAGAACAAAATTTTTAATTATTACACAAATACAATTAGCCTAAACAACACACAACAACACAATTAACCTAAACGATTAGTCTTGATTTAAGCGATCCCCATTTTCCTGTGAATGTGTATTTTTATCCCGATCAAAGTTTTCTTTCGGCTGCAGAATTTTCCAGAAACGTTCATTCAACGTCATTGCAACGAATTCAGTGTATTTCCCGTATGTTTCTCGTGTGTCATCATCAGTTTAACTTGGCTCCGAGTGAAGTAGTCAAGGCGTGGCTCGACAAAAACCGGGAACGGGCGCCCGGCCATAAGAAACTGGCAATAAACATTGATTCCACCTATATGTATAGGCTATATCTGGGAGAGCGCGAGAGAAGAGACCCGGGTTTTATGCTAGTCAGAGGTTATAAAGGAGAAAAGAGCTAAGGAATGGCCAATACAGGTTTTCCGGGTCTAGATTAGAGAGACGCGAAAACGGTGACTTGGAAACCCCAGAAGACTGACAATTTTTACCCCACCAAAAAGAAGAAAAAAAGTGCACACACTTCGTAACGGAGAAATCCAATTTTACGGGACAAAATTTCTTTGAAAAAGCCCTGCTTAGAAATAGTTGATATCCGAAATCCATGTATATTGTGAGGACAATTTCCCCTTCCTCTCTCCAGAATCTACTTAATTAATCATTCCGATGCTAACCGACCTTCAGTGAATCTGATAGAGAATTGTGACCATCGGGAGAATTTTGATTTGGCAAGAACTAGCTAAACGAGAAGGACGAACTGAGAGACTTATTTAAGTTGATAACGTAACGTCACAAAAAAAATCAAATATATTTAAATTTAGACAATGTCACAGTTACCTGGAGCATTATCTCAAAATTATCTGGAATCCTACGACACCTCTGAATGGATTCGAACCCACCACACGCAGCGAAACAACCTCACCCAACTTTCGTCAACCGAAAACGAAACTCCCGTGGAAAAAAAATACTTCTGACACTTTATTAATCGATTCATCTGTCAGTTTTACTGTTTACACACGGGTAGCCAAACACACACACACTCACTCTCTCCCCTCCTTCCCCAGACACTGTTTGGCAATATTAATCCTCGACACGTCTAGCAACGGTGCCATGATGCCATTCCATAAAAAAAAAATTCCCCTCACAACCACCACGAAACTGAGACAAAGACAAGTGAGCAGTTCTGCTCCTGTACACCAGTTCAGACGCCAAAAATTCTAATCTCGAAAGCAAATGATACATCGATCTACGCTAGCTTCAAACCCCCTACATTTCTGATGGTTACAACCCTTTTTTTGTACCTCCACCAACCCTCCTCTCAACCCATCCACTTTATTCATGCCAGTGACTCCAATTTGTCATTGGGCGCTTATTGTACAGTGACGTCGAAATCTCCTCCTCCCACGTCCCAGAAATCTGTTTCGCTGCCGCCAATTACTAATTACTCGGTTACGGATGGCAGACTCGAACCCGAATTTACACACAAAATAAAAAATTGGCTGTTGCCTGTGAAGTATGTTAAAGAGAGTGAGGATCGCATTTTTTTCTTCTTTTCTTAAGGCGATCATTTTTTTTTGCTCTTCCTTTTCTTTATCTTTTTGTCGGTTCAGCTTTTTCAATGTCGTCGGAGGGCCTCAGCCCGCGGAACTGATAAAGAGATAGAGAGAGCGTCGTCCTTTTGATTTCAATGCACAATGATATTAATTTTTTTTTATCTAAGTCGTTTTTCGTCGGCGAAGTTGGTGTAGAAAATTCAGTACAGACTCCGTTCGAAATGAACAACTTTTATTTTGTGTGGGTGGTCTAATCGATGCCCATGTGAAGAAGAAGAAAAAAAGCAGTGGAAGCAATTAAGGCCGCGGCGTTGCCTGGCGAAGAATTGCTGCTTCCGCCTTAGTGCTAATGCAAAATGTTATTAGTGTTGTGTACTTTCGTACTTCGAAGCGATTGAGGATGCAAATGCGATTCAATGGATTCAATATTGTAGAAAAGAAAAAAATATGCAATAATTTTTAATTACGAACGAAGAAAAAATGGGCAAAATGCAAGTCTGAAGCGCCTATGCATATATCGAGCAATCAATTCTCAACTTACCAATTATCAGTTTTATCTCCAATCATTAATCTTTAACCTATTAAGTCATCAAATTTCATAATTAAAATTAAACGTCATTGCCTTATTTTTGATGGATTACTAACTAGTTCATTTTGAATTATCGAGAAAGTCCTTTGATCTTTATTCGAACAAATTAAATATATAAACACATATGCCATCGGAGGTGAACTTTCCCGCAATGCACCGGTGCATTGCATGTTTCCAAGCACACAGCGCTGCCTCTCATATTCGTGATATTTAATTAAAATAAAAGCAGTGGACATTTCATTAGGAACCCACCTTTCACTTTTTGGGTCACCAAACTGAAATATTCGTTGTGTATTTAATTCATGTAGGGCTTTCAAATTCTCTAATTACGCTCGTTCAAAATATCTTCCCAGATATTCATAAATTGTAAATACAATTTATTCTACTCGTACAACTGCAAACCGGTTAACAGGTCAGTTACCACAACAACAAAAAACAGTTTAGCACAAGTTCTAAAGCGAACCACTTCCAAAGAGCGCAGAGTGCTGAAAGCTGCTGACCTAAAACCGTCCCGCCGTACTCGAACATTAGTTGCGCCTGATTCAGGCCTTGAATAATGCATGAGGCGGACTGTGTTTTTGCCAGTTACTCGCTAAACTGTATACATATATATATATATATATATATATATATATATATGTATATAACAAGTGTGCAGTAGACTCGACGTTGCATATGTTGGTTAGAAGTCGGTCGGCTTTTCATTGGAGCGGTCTGAAAGCCACTTTCCGGTGGTGGCTCGTAAATAAATGATAGAACTCGGGGTGCGCGCTTTCGTAGGCCACTTGATTAGCGCGAACGAGACCCACTGACTAATCGCTAATCGAGACGGTTAATAGGGATTACAGGATGCTGATTAATTTATGGCCTATAATCGTAGTGACACCGGCGCCGATTCGCCCGGGCGCTCGAGATGCAGGCAGAGGCGCGTTTAGTTAAACGGAAATAACGTTCGGAGGGAGATTAGGAACTACTTAGACGTGGTCTGCATTTTCAATTGAGTCTGAGGGTAAGGAAATGTAAGTCTGAGAGACGCAGAACATGTCAGCCCACGTAGTAGTTAGAAGAAATATAATATTTTAACGAACCTTAATGAAATTATACCTGCTGATAGTTCATCACATTAGTTGTCTAGAGAAGAAATTTCAAATATCTATTTTCAATATTTCACAATAAATTAGCCGTTAAAAATTTCTTAAAAATCAGCCATATGTCTGAAAAATAAAATATGGCGTCTCCACGTGAATACCAAGCACACCAGATTACAATTCCAGCTACACACATTTCTATTTAATATAATTGTATTTTCAATATTAAAATATAGCATTACTGTAAACAAAAATTAACCAAAATTATATTTTTAAAAACGATTGTTTTTCGATTAGATATTTCAATTGTCAAACGTTTGAAAATCTAAATTATATAAATCTCAAAATGTCATGTTGAGGCGTCACAGCATGACGATATACACAATAGCACGTGACGAATCTACAACTGCAGTGTTGCAACAACATAAAGACCTGAAATAAGTTGCATTCCCCCCATAGCATTTGCGGAACTTCATCCAAAGTAAATTTAATGAAGCTTCGTGACGATGGTGGTGAGCTATCGAAGAAAAAATACGTAACACCAATTTTGTTGTATTGTTTCAATAGTCAGAAATTTAAATTTCGATGAGATTGGCATTGTCTCACATATATAGAGGGCGCTCCACGCCTAGCCACACTTTGGCACATGACTGAACAAACCCGCCACCGTTAAACAGCCCACGAGAGAATAGAGAACCTATGCCGTACTTCATTGATGCGTTTATTGTTATTGTACATCCAATTTCAGTTCCATTTATTTTTCCTCCATGACTCTCTCTCTCTACCCATCGCCATTTTCCCTAACCCCTACATTTCATCACCCTCCCATCACCCCCTCTCGTCCAATCATTGTGTGAGATACTGTGTATCTGCAGCAGCCCGGCATCGAATTAAACAATTGTTTTATATATTCTCCGACAGCGATGAATGGTAGTATATTGGAACGGAAGAGGAAACCTAATCGGCAGGCAATCTGCGCCACACAATGAAAACAAACGTCACGGCGCTGGCAATCAGCAACGACGGCGGAACCGATTTCATGTCCGACATTATCGGTGGACGTACAGGGTGCGTGTCGGGTGTCCGACGTCTCGGATTATGCGATCGGAGGCGCAGACAAAAAGAAAAAGAAACCGCCACATCGAGTGGTAAAGGGTATCCGGGCATGTGTCTTTATTTTTTTTTCCGCCCCACAATCCGAGAACAAGTTCATATAAAGTCCAATTCCAATTGTACGTGAATGGGATCCACCAATTGCCAAAGAAGAAGGGATCGGAATTGTCGTCTTTGTGCGACACTAAATGGCCATTGTCAAGCATTGTTACCGACAAT
>JAQGBY010007721.1:0-11435 GCA_034698785.1 Mycogona germanica
GATTGTCAACCTATATATATTTTTTTCTTGGCTTCAATGTACTACTGTATACATGAAGGAGGCGCCAGGGCCTTTTTTGTTAGAAAAAAATATACGCCCTGGACAATGACGAGTTACAAGTTCAGATTGTTCCAAAAAAATAATAAAACATTTTCCAAACTGAAAGCATCATCATTTCAAGTGGAAAACGCAATATCTTTACTTCAAAACGTTTCACATACCACGAAAATAGCTGATTCTGTTGTTTTGTTTCTTAAATCGTTAAAAAAAGTATATCAGAATCAACAATTAAACTTAATCTTATAATATTAAGTATAATAGTAAGTATATAAAAGTCGAGAGATGCAATTACATAAAAAAAAGATTGAATGGACGCAATCTAGTTAAAGTTAATCTGATGTCCTTGTTTTAGAGTTTTAGAATTTTGTTTGTGAGAATTCATTAAAAAAAATCGTTTTACAGTTTATTTTAAAGATTGAATTCCCATTAACACTGACGTTTTTCAATGAATTCTATCTTCAATGAATGTAATTTAGTTTGGTAAAGATTTTAAATGATCACGGTGGAAATTTTAGAGACGCGCATGTATTTGACCAAAACAGAATGACAAGTCTATGGAACATGACCGCCAGTGAATCGCATTTGTTTTTCTCGATCGCCATTCTGTAAACAGGGCATACAAATTTTCCGATCTGTTAAATGGTTAGCTCATGTATGACTGACAAATCAACCCGATAGTAGTGTCACCTGGCGACCGTAATCCCTCTACCCCCGAATGAACTTAACTGGCATTTGCATATATCAACAATTTCTTTTAATTCACTGAAGTGTATATCACAACAGGAGTTCCTGTACCCCTCTTGGTGCTTAGGCACTATGTGAGGGGCACATTTACACCAGTACCCCGGGATCGAATAACCGAGAGCCCGCGCCGGGAATCAAACCCGGGACCGCCGAACCAGTCAGTCGCTACGAATTATAGAGGTACAATATGTACTCACAAACAAGCAAGAGTCATGCGTAGTAGGCAAACTGATTATTTTTTGTTAAATTTTCAAGCGACTGCATGAATACTAACTGTGTTTGAAATAAATTGGTTCTGCAAATGAAAGGTAATTATGATTGAATCAGCCGCATAATTGTTAGAACACAGACTGTGCGCACAAAAAAGTCAAAATAACATTTTCAATTTCTATGGAAGTTTCAAAAACGACATTTTAATGGAAATTTTATCCGCGAATCCAATCTCCAATAATTACACTCTCATTCTGTATTGCGCAGATCCTGGGCCATGGCCCATGGTGTCCCCGTCCCCGTCCGACGAGCGCCATTGCATCCGCAAGTGGCGTCACGCAAGCCCAACGGATTCTCTCCTGAATGTATATACGTTGGTGGCGCGCGGAGTCCTGGAAATTGGAATGGATATCGGTCCATCATCCAATCAACTAAGGTTGAGAGCGGCGCGTAGACGCCCGTGTGTATAATACGGCGTGGCACATGCATTTTCACGGCCGGTTCTGACCCAAACGGAACATTCATTTCGGGGCTTGCCGAATCTTGACAAGGCAAGGGCGAGGGGGACGCTTTTAAGAAATGGATGAATTGGGAAAGCGGGATTGATTGATTTTTTTTCGCGGCCAACAATAACGGTCACGTTTTTTTTTCTCCATCACCATCAATGACTTTCCAAAAGCAAATGGATTCTACAATTTCGACCACCAGAGGGTTTTTTAAAATAAAAAATGGGCAGTACAAGTACTGTTACGTTGCAAATCATGACGACTTCATTTTGTAATGAAGAGTTGTCGCCCAATTTTAGGATTTCTCTGACGCGTTAGATTTATTATTTACCAGGAAATTATCCAGGAAAAGGTTTACAAACCGAAGATTACCAATATCGAAGACTTGAAACGGCGAATTAAGAAAACTTGGATTGAACACGACCAGCGCATAATCCATAATCGATTCGCCAATCGAAGAATGGCGCGTTCGACTTCGGGCTTGTGTCAAGGCCACCGGAGAACATTTTGAGCACATTTTATAATTCAATTTTGTTCCAAATCTATTGTTCTATTTAAGTGCCAAATTTCATTTAAATCTAAGCATTTTTCACGAAAATATTGATACTATTTTGGAGTGCTATTTTTATGGATTCACAGAGTAGTATTTCCATTCTGAAATGAGCGCCCAAGCCAGGTATAAAAAACGTATATTGTTTTACCTCCAAAATGTGAACCTTGAACCCCCTGAGAACCACCGCGCCATCTTCATACCTGTTCAAAACATTCCTAAATGGTCTCGCGACGATAGCCCATACCACCATATTACCAGCATCAATATCAATAACATCACGACGTAAATGATCATCTCGCTTTAAAACACAACTTCATACCAACCCTCCCCAACTAAGAGTGATGCGCATATATATATATGTGGATCTCCGCGCGCCTAAGCCACCCCCATATATACTGTAATATGAAGCGTTCGGGCGTTACTCTTAAAAATTATTACAAAAGTTGCCATCAGATTTATGGACACGATATAGAAAATACAGCGAACGTTTGCTTCTCGCAGCACCGATTCAATATGGGGTTGAGGAAGGTTGGTGGGGTGAGCGTGGGGTGAAAAAAAAAGGTTAACGGCGCGGAGCAGCCACTAAGCAATACCAAATTGAGCTATTTATAACGATAAACACTCGTAGCACGCGAAGGCCATTAATAACGGGGTTCTCCGTATCAGTACAGGCGCCCATACACAGGGACTATATAGATACATGTGCATTGCTTGCATATATAATATGCTCGTACCCCCGTACGTAAATAGAGCCCGTATTTTTTTTTTTTTTTTTGGAAGATCATCGTTTATTATGCATGCAGGAAAAATGATTCCAGTTCCAGTAAATCACCTTTTTATATACATGTATAGGCGTATTTAGTGGTGCCGCATGTGCATAGCGAGTGTGCCCACACAGATCGCGATATATGTTATTTCTTTTTTTTATTTTCCTCACGCACACAAATACAGATCCACATACACACTGTACATGTATACTTTCGTATATGAAGTATCGGTTGGTCAGAACCGAGATAATGATTTAAAAAAAACTACCACTGGAAACGCGACATTGACTTTCGATTAGGTCTAATATAGTTATCAAATAATCCGCATCGTTTATAGGTCTATTTGGCATACGCAAAATGAAAAAGGTTTGGTATAACAGTGCTTTGAAGCTGCAAATCGATTAATCTGGTAAATCTGCATTGGTTACGAAATGCAGAATATATCGGTACATCGGGAAGGCGGATTTAAAAAATGTGCGATAATGTAACCCTTATGGAAAAGAGCAAATAGAATCTCTTAATTGGTTTAGACTGGTTTCTGTATTTAAAAAAATTCAGTTTTCCATTTTTATGAAAAACGTTCCAAAAAGGCAGTCAGTAAATAACACCGAACTGTGATATCGTTTTTAGGAAAGCACAAATTTCAGGCTAGACGATTGTTATGATTTTCTATTTAAAAAATTAAATTACAATACATTTTGTACAATCAGCTAAATCACAAAACTGTTACAAAAAGGAAGGGATTTATTAGAAATACCATCAAACATGATAGAAGAGAGTGGAATAAAAATTCGGCGGCAAAAAAAAGCGGATTCATCCATTTCAAAACGGTATATGGGTGTACCAACATTGTTAGAGGCTCAAATTGATTTCAAACGATCAAATAATTTTTCCTGGTCCACTCGTTTACAACCAAACCACTCAGAGCTGACCTCGCGTGGTAGTCCCGTACTGACCACAGCTTGACAATTTATGTGGCAGGGGGCAGCTTGGTAAGCCATCTCGCAGCCAACTTCAGCGGTTCCCGACTGCATCAATTTAGGCTAGACACGTAAACAAGCATCCGAGCGAGTCGATGCGGACGTCGGGGCCAATCCCCACGGTGAGCACTGGCGATTGATGAAGGACACCGAAAATACAGGGTGCGATTGCGGCTTTCACGACGCTCCCAATAACCCACAATATCATAATTACATGTGTGGCACTTGACATTTATAATGCGGGGGCGCGATTCCGCAACTTGGAAATGGCAGATACGTGCAAGGCGCTAAAATTACTCTGGACGACGCCGTCGGACAACTATATTTATAGGCATGGGTTTAAATGACAGAATATGACTCAATGTGACATATTCAGCCAGACTGACTAAGACCATGCAACCAGTCCTCAAAATGTTAGTTCATTTTTCCATGCACTATACACAAGCGAAATTGCTCAAACAATGATATCATAGGATATATGTGAAACTTGAAAAGTTTTATTTGTTGGCATGTGTAAAACAACTGTATCAAATACAGGTTTTAACCAGGAAAAGGAATATTTAAACACAAATAATAAACATTAATATTTAGCCACTCATCAGCATGCTTTTCTAATGGCATAGGACTTGTTGAGACGAATTCTAATTCGACGTATTTTATCCTATGTGCTATTATTTACCCGCTCATTTGTGTACAGCTTTGAAAAACAAATGTTTATAACTACGGACCTTTCAAATCGTTATAACTCATTGCTCTTCGCTTAGATGAAACAATTCAAGCTGACTTGGCAAATAAACGCACCCCGCACCGGTAGCTATAATCCTATGGGTTTTCTTTAAATATCCATCCCCACTAATGGAACCACGATTACTTTGGTTTATTTTCGCGATTAGTCAGAACTCAGAAGATGCAGTTGTTGCTCGCTCTCAAATACTACCCTTTGGTGGCGGCGATCCAGAGAATCAGTCGGTTAGTCGCAGATCGCAGATCGGAGTACTCAAGGCACCCAAAACCATATTTAAACATAGAAAGTAGGTGAGACCAATATGACTAGAATCTTGTAATATGAGGAGATTGTTGGACGCAATCATAGAAAACGGCGACAAGACTCAATTGCAATTTTCGAAGATTGTGACCTTTCATGTTCAAATTTACACTCCTGTATCCGTTTTCTCTAATTGCGTCCAACAATCGCCTCATATTACTAAATCCATAGTTCTTGTTACAGTTGTTGTCTATTCAGTTAGATGACTAAGCGCTTCCAGCACTAACAATGTCAAACAGTCACTTGCAAAATGACGAAATGATGTCAACGTGTCGCAGGTCTTCGGCGGACACCCAACCTGCATGAGCATCAGAAGATGACAACAACGACTGATTAAACGGTTGCCATGGATACGGGTGGCTATATGGAACCTTCTAATATGTAGTATCAACGCAGACAGGAAACGCAAACATCGTTTCTGCTTCAATATGTACGACAGGGAAAATAGATATGCACATACGAGCGTATATATATATATACTGTATATGCTGTATGTGTTGGGTGGGTGTGCTTGTGCGTTTCGATGTATCTCTCGGGTTCAGAGTTGCGCAGCTTATACGAGGCACGCAAGTAGGGCAAATTTCCTTTCCATTGCCTGTATACGTGGTATGGCCCGAGCCATAATCGCGACTTCATGCCTAGTGCAGAGACATACACAGAAGAGAAATTCGCTTTTGGAGGCCACGTCTGCAATCTGTGCAAGAACTCTGGTGTGGATTTTTGGTGCAAGAAATGCTTCTGGGTACGTTAGGTCTCCTTTAATGCTTGAAGATATTATACAAGTGCAGGTATGTATTTAAAAAATGGAAATAATTAAGAGGTCTGCATCATAAAGTTCATTGAATATGAATTCAAGGACGGTGCTGGACGACAAAACGAAAGGGATGTCGAGCTCAAATTGTGCAATAATAGTAAGGAATGATAGGGCTGAATTTGATACTGAATATGGTGAATCCGTGATAAAAAAACGGAGTATCAGAGAACTGAAAATGTAATAGATCAAAGAGGAAGTTGTGCTGCGCAATAATAATTAAATAATTTTTTTTATTAAATTTGTTTAACTTTTTTTAAAATCATTTTAATTTTCTTCTGGAAATGAGGATGTGAGAGGTCTCGGTAAAAGTGAATTGTCATCGTTCTTGTTTAAAGTTAGTTGCAATGATTTTCATTTTAGTTTGTACGACTCGTCGTAGCCCAGTTGATATTACGACTGACTGTGGCTCGGCGGTCCCGGGGGTTCGATTCCCGGCGCCTTTATTTCGATCCCGGGGTACTGGTAAAAATGTGCCCCCTCACATAGCTCCCAAACACCAAGAGGGGTACAGAAACTCCAGTAGTAATATTACACTACAGTGAATTAAAAAAAAATTCTCATTAAATATTAGCTATTATTTTCTTATTATATTATGAACCCTTGCCAGCTCCTCGTCTATTTCACACGGCTCTGTCCCGTGTTAGTTTACTATGTGTTTTATAGCATTAGATGTTTGAGAAAATGCTACTGTATCACAGCGATCACAAAATTCAATTTGATTCGAATGCTAGTGGCAAAGTTAGCGTCTCAGAAAATTCCTACAGCATCGTCTTGGGTCTCGAGAGGCTACAGATCCAAGCCGTGTCGAACGACGCGCGTTTCTATGCCGAGTTCGAGTACGCCCTGAATAATGCGTGAAACTCCCGGTATAACGCACTTTCATATGAGCGCAGAACCTTCGCCTAAGAGCAACGCGATAGGACTTCACCAACAACAGGGTCCATTAAAAAGCGATCGCCGATTTGAAGCGTCCCATTAATTATAACAACGGACCCGATACAAGAAACTCGCATTAGAACGAATTCGTAACCGACGAATGAGCGCCGCCCACCTGTATAGAGGTAGGCGTGCGAACGCACTACACACAAGTATATATCGACGTCGTAAGTGAAGCGTCTTTGAGGCAAGTTGCACGGCACAAAGGTTACATTGACGGCGTTTGCGCCTACACTCAATTATTAATACCACGCTTTTATAACTGGGTGGACGGTTCGCCCCCAGCCGCATGTATAAAGCCTACTTTGTTTACAGATAATGTGGAGGGGGAGGAGGAGTAGGAGGAGGGATAAACGTTAAGCCTATTAAGACGAACGGTCCAGGAGTTACACGAGGCGTTCCACTGTAACGAAGAAATGTGGCAAAATACGATTATGTGCCCATTTTTGGTCCTATATCTATCTGTACGGCAACATTCACTACAATGTATAAACAACCAAGTTACACAAGTCCAGACAGCATAAATATATATAATAAAAAGACAATCCAGCGAGATTAAAAGATTTAAGAGTGAGACGTCCTGTACATTATTAATGAGTTGCGAGAGGAAAAGGCGTGAAGCCGATTGTAATGCTGTAAGCGTCGGTAACGAGATTCGAACCAGGAACGGTCAAATGTCGGACGAGAACCACTATTCCTGTTGGTTATCACACGGAAATTTTTTCGTAAATGTAAATTTACAATAACAAAGTTAATACTACTGTCGTGTGACCGAGAGTTTAGCGTGCTTTCCTCGCGACCCGTGATCGCGTTATCACATTAATTTAAAATAATACATTTAATTTAAGCATGTTTTTCAGTTAAATCGGGTAAGACTTTCCAGATTCTTGGAACAAATTCGGAAACAACATATCAAGATATTGGTGCAATCCTTTCGAACAATTACGAGTAATAATGTAACAGCATTTTGAAGCTTCAATAGATGCGCTGAGCTTCATCACTAGGTGGCGAAATTGTCGTCTCTGGTGGCCACCAAATCCTAACACGGAAAGTACGGATGTACTGATAACGCTTACTAGACGCAAATTATAAAAATTGTTTTGTTAATCAACTTATTAAATCAGAAAATATCCAACTGGTTCTCTGGGGCGTCACCAGACAGCACGCAATACCAGAGGCATTTTTACCTTTATCAATATCGAAGTCGATGGTTGTATGAAACAAAAATAAGATATTAAATGCACGCAATCCACAAACAGACTATGAGTTACGGAAGTAATAAGAAAATTTACTGCGTGACTCCTGAAATACAGAGTGTTATTATACAATAAAATAGATCACTGTGTAAACATGTGGAAAACATAGATGTAATTGTAATTGAGAGAGACATAGTGGGTGTGACTTATTACTTATTTTCTTATTACATCCGTAATTCATAGTCGATTTGTGGATTTTGTCCATTCAATCTTTTATTCTTGTTTCAAAAAAGCTATTCAACAAGTCCGATTTGAGCGTCAGAACATCTAGAAATAACGATGTTTCTTTTTGAAGTGTATAAAACACTGAAGGTAAGGTGAACGTTTCTGTGAGTAGGGCGCTAAGCTCCCGTTTCGATACTAACACACACATGGAGCCTCGGTGTCAGATGGACGTATGCAGGCCCTCACTCAGAAATTCGAGCAAATGGCCAATACCAATCCCCCAAATAGAGCGCACGCGACGTGCGGCGTATCGACTCGACCCGATCGATAATGAAATCTTGAGCGCGTCTCTCCGCGCTGAGCCCGCGGTTTAAAGCCGGATTAAACAGCGGGGCACGAGCCGAGCAAGAGCTGTGTGACCGACCGGACGTCCACAAGACTGCATGCGGACCCACCGCCAGCTTGACAACCGTTTCCGAGTCGTTTTGTTGAAATAAAGATGATCTCACGCGGCGGGGTTGTGACGACGACGACGACGCCGACAAGCGTGGCCCTAATCCTCCAGAGACCTATCTCGAATGCAGGAAAACTTTTTTGCACATTTATTAACGGCTCCTCAGACACAAGTACTCTATTTTCCGTGCATTGAACTACAACCATAGGAAATCAGGCACCTGAGACTGAAGATGGGCTTCACCAACTCCGGGTTCAGGGAAAAGCGTTGGTTGAATCGATTATTATCTGCCGGAGACGGGATTGGACCTGTGATCCCTGTACACCGGTGTCAATGGAGATGACTTTGAGTCAGAAGATCAGGTCACTGGACTCAGGTCGTGGGATCCTCTCAGACAACCTCGTTTAACTATATCGATCCACAATAACACTTCCCTTTTGAGGTGTGTGCAGGAATTGCTTGAAACATTTCGGTGGTGTCCAGCCGGAATTGAACCCACGATCACGTGCATAGTAGTCCAGCACGTTAGCCACTACGTCACTCGACATCGAGGTGAAGCGTTAGCTATTCCAAAACTTTGCCAAGTACACATAAGAGTACACAGGTAACAGGAGGATATCTGAAAACTAGAAGAAAAAAACACCAACCAGGTTTCCGACCAATCAAGACACTTTGAGCCAACACACTTTGTGTTGAGCCGCGGCATGTGACACGCACACGAATCCCAGCTGCAGGTCATGCATTATTTAATTCTCGCAGGTAAACAACGGATCCCCGTATTCTCACGTACACCAGTAATTCTAGGCCAAAACCAGAGCTGTCCTGTTGAATTCGGATTAGAATCTGTTTTGACACCTTCACCATATACTCGTAAATAACGATTGTATCGAACTTCCCCGAGAAGGTTATATCAATAGTTTTTCTCAGGCAGCGATAATCGCGCGATCAACTATTTCTTTCGAGCGCCATCTAGCGAGCATCTATCTGTAAACCATTTTTCCCCATTGACTGACGATACGGCGAAAAAAATAAATTCCATCGTCTTGCCGGTGGATGTCAATAAATGACCAATAATGAAGAAACCCAACCACACCGCAAAAGCCACCTGGGTATGCGCAATAATCTGGATACAAATAAAAACATATTGCTGATTTTTTTTAGTTGCATACCCAATTACAGTGACCAGTCAAGCTAGCCCCAGTAGATATATAAACATAGTACAAAAAATCTGTCGAGCCAATGGGACCGGGACCGGGGCCAGCACCGGTACAGTGATCAAACTATCGAAAGCACTATAGGGTTTGAAGCGCCGTCTAGACGACCATTGATACGGCACACAATGAAATTCCATTTAATACGTCCCCCCCGCCACCCTCTCTTTAATACCATCACAGATACATGTACTTACACAGTACATCCTCATGACCCCTGCTGCGCTTCCTCTGTACACACAGGGTGAGCTGCAGCAAAAATAAATAAATAAAAATAGATTAACTTGTGCTACTGGTATGTTGCGATAACTTGCCAAGATTAAAGTAATTTTTTTACGCTACAAATGCTGATCATCGAGAAGGTAACATAAGATTTTGTGTAGTTAACGCGCTCAGCAGATGGAGTAATTTAGCTTTTTAGGGTTAATTTGCTTGTGTTTGGGGTCTCAGGAAGTTGAATATGCGCACAAGGAGTGCTTGGCGTCAGGTCCGGATGAGGATGACGACGATCGGATGATGGCGCCGGGTCGACGCCGTTGCCGACGGGTTTTATGGAACCGACAATGCCATTTTGTCAATATCGTAACAGCACTCTGACGCGGGTGCCAAACATTAACCAGAGGCGCGTGGGGGTCGCTAAGCGTGTTGGTCACAGCGAGGACAATCGTTCACGCGCGAACTGTCCGTACATATTAGACTCGCAGTCGACATTCTTGAGCAGTGACGTCATACCCTTGGTCCAATCCACGTAAGACGACTTGGAATGGCGCCAATCGTGAGCAGTCTCGTTTTTACTGATCACTTAAAAAGGTGGACCATTTACATTCGCCGTATCCTCTAGACACCAGACTACATTCCGAGACTACAATCCGAAATTTAGTCACGCAATCAGACAACGGGCACAGATTGCGGCCTCTTTTGAAATCGCGACTTTGAGCTGAATTATTGCAATTATTGACGCTGCCTTTTCGCTATATTATCTTCAGTTTGTATGAGTATATATATATTGCACCTTTCATTGTAACCAACAGCATCTGACCTATTTCAACAAACTCCTTTTTAGGTGTAGGTCTCAGTAGGATACCTTTCGGGCAGGACACAATCCTCACTCGTGGACAGATTTGGGACGGTCCGGTCAGCCTCAAGGACAGGAGCTAAAGAAGAAGAGGTGGGATGGGGGGAAGAGGAGTTGTTCCTAGGTGGAAGAGGTGATTGTGGTAGTTCTTGGGTGGGAGGCAGGCGACAGCGGGCACTCGTACGACGACGCCAGGAAAGCGATAAAACGGTGCTTCGAAGCGTTGTCTTAATGACCGGGCACAAATCAGTATTTAGTGTATTGGGCCGAACGCGGACGCGAGGCGCGATCATCCGCGAGCAATGTTCTCCCTGTCTCCCCCCCCCGTCTCGCCCGGCGGTCGGCCCGAGTGTAGGCGAGCGACACTTCGCGTCACTGGCACAGAAATCCGAAGACGTTAGCGACCAACCGAGGCCCCCAACGTTTTCCCGCCGACAAACCGAAAACGAATATCGGGTGCCTGCATTTGCCCCAACTCCACCACCACCACCACCACCACCATCGCCGCCACCAACCTATCTGAGATATTTGTTAAGGAGGTCCAACAACGTGTCCGCCCTAAAACCCCCCAGGAGGCGACCAGCTAATTTTGCCTAGCCCAGGCTTAGTATAAGCTACCTAGGTAGGGATCTTTAACGTGTACCTGACATCGTACAGGC
>JAQGBY010007722.1:0-11434 GCA_034698785.1 Mycogona germanica
CAGATACAACTGGTCGTTCGACCCCCGCCATAGGCCCCATAAGGGGCTGCTTGTGGGTACATATTGTAATTGTAATTCAATTTAATTAAACGACTACAATTTTACTTCATAAAAAATAGCCAATCTGCTAACGGACTGCTCTTAAAGTTATTTATAACTTCGCGAAAACATTAGTATCTAGTGGTGAATGTGTCCAGAGTCCATGTGGTACCCGGCCGCGTGACGCTTCGCTTGTCTCAATTGAATGGAGCCTGGTGGCATTGGATACAGTTGTGCATCCCGGTTCCCCAAAAGTCTCCCTCCATTCAAAATGAGCCGTTCGCCCTTGCCAGTGAATGTGCAGCGATTTTCTTGGCCCCGGGGGAGCAAAGGTGGAATTTAGGGATCGCACATTTTTTTTTAGGTCATGAAAGCTTAAGAGTTTTTCACCCCCAGTCCCCCCTCTGCTATTGCTATTGAAAGTGCGCGTCTGGGATAGTTTCGTGGAAATCGTTGGGACACCTGCAAGCTTCACAAAAGATGGAAAATTAGAAGGAACAAAAAAAAACATGTTACGTAGGCCAGCGTTTTTGGCCCCGAGCGCAGAAGGAAAATTTCCAGACGGCTACTCCAATCGGGTCGGTGAAGGTTAGGTGAGGATGGGGGGGGGGGTTTGTCAGCGCATTGTACCATTAGAGCCACCCCTTGCATAATTTAGATACACCTGCTGGCTGTTGCGCCCTGTGACGTTGGGTGAGATGAGTGAATTTATCGTACTGAAAAAATAACCCCCAGGTAGGCGACCTGGAAATGTTGTTTAACCTAGGCTGCCTAGGAAAGGGATCTTTAACGTTTCGATATCGTACAGGTACGAGTCATGATTTTACATCTATTCAGAAAGAAGGCGTGTGAAGGAATTTCTCTCGCCCGAAAAATTCCGAAGGTGTCGGCCGGAATCGAAGCCGCGATCACGGTTTTTTTTAAGGAAAACACGCTACCTCTCGACCATTCACACCTGTCAATTTTCTTGTATTTCGCAATAATTCACATCATATAATTTTGGGTCTCGTCAACTTGGGCGTCGTAGTTTCTTCCCCCCCTTGTTCAATCAAAATAAATGTCATCTGGTACTGATTTTATTTTAAATTGATTCATGAAATTATATAATGAAAATATTGTTTCAAGTTAATTGAAGTAATTTAGCACTTTTTTAATAATTATTTCCACAAATGTATCTCGATTGACCAAGCACGTAAATAAAATACAAATTTTCTTTGTTTTTAGGTCATCCAAGTATTTGTCGAACCTTTCGCCTACCAAAAGTCAAACTAGACAAATAAATGTCTCCATAAATTTGTTACGCACCACCACCTCCATCACCGCCCTTATGGCTGCCAGGGAGCAACACCAACCGAAAGTGGACATGGAGAATGATGGCAGCACGGGCATGCGAGAGGCTTGTGGTCTGTTCGGAGTGGTGGCGGGTGGCGAATGGTCCACAGTGTCGCAGGTCGCACAAATAATCCAACTCGGACTGATCGCCCTACAGCACAGGTAGGAAATGTTCAGTCAAATGGTAGTTTCATTTTAAAAAAAATAAATTGTCAACATTTTTATGTTCCTTGTTTATCGTAAGCGAACAATCTCAATATTGGTGGCAGCGAAATAAGTTTGAAAAAAATTGTCATCCGAATGAAGCTGAAAAAAATTGTCATCCGAATGAAGCTGAAAAAAATTATGCATATTTGTTTATGATCATAAGATACTAGTAAATCAGATTCGACGCACTATTTATAAATTGATTTTAACTCAAATTGGTTTTGATAATAACGCAAAAAAAGAGTCGAACCACGAATGCATGAAGAAAATGTTCAAAGTTTTTTTAAGACAATCTTTTCTTCTTTTTTTTTGCTGTAAATTGTTTTTGTGTAGTCTCCAGTTGATTATTTTACGACCCCAATATAAAATAATTAAGAGTTGGGACCGACGAACAAGACGCTCCAATAAAACACTCGTATGCTCCCTTCACTTACTACTTGTATATACTTTTTTATTTTACAAGAGGGACTTCCAGTTATTTTATCCCCTCAAAATTATGCGGGTAATAGAAGTGCTGGGTGTTTTTTTCTGCTATCTTTCTTCTGTCCTCAATTGAACTTTGCGCCGGTCCTACAGCGTATGTATCTGGTGATGCTGCCGATATCTGATAGCTCGAGCACCAATCTTTCGATCATTTTCTCCCCACCCCTGGTCATCGAACGGACTAGTAATTATTTTTCCAGGAATCTCATATTGCCGCGTTGCATTGCTTTGATTGGCTGCTGATGCTCTCTCTCTTTAGTCAGCTCAGATGAGAAATTCTGCGCGCTTGCCTGTGCTTTTTTTATTATTATTTTTTTTAGGAATTTTGTTGCTGGGCGCGTCGTCACGAAATAGAATTTCGTTGACAAACTGATTTGGTGGCGATATCAGTACATTCAATACCACCAAGAGGTCTGTCTCGGTGGTATTTGTATATTACCCTCTTACTCTATATTTAATTTTTTGGATTGCCACTTTTGATGTGGCATTAAGAAAATGTTCGCCTCAAATGTCCGCTTCTGCATAAATTCAATACGAAATTTAGAATGATGCTTGTTCAATTATTTTAGTGCTAAAGCAACGGCTTAGTTTGCAAAAGAGTAGAAGTCATTCACCTTTTTTACTTGTTCAATGTCTTTTTCTCGGAGACTTAAAGTCTTGTAGACTTTTGCAGCAAAATTGCATTGCATCCGATTATTGTTTTTCACCATAATGAAACATTCGTAAGATTTTTCAAGTATTGATAAATCCAGTTTCAATTTGCGGAAGAAGTCAATAAAAATATGTCAAACGAGCACCAAAGTCTGAAAAATAACGATCTCCCCACTCATCACCTTGTACTCATTTTTGTGGATATATTGTGCCGATATGGGACCCAAGACCTCGGAAAAAGCAGGAATTGAACATCTTGTTTTCGTAAATCACGCCATTGGGTCGGAAAGGGTTATCAATTATACCAGTGATCTGGATCACGCTGAAACCAATAACAAATTGAGAGGGTGACAATAATTGGCGTTGACAAAGTTGTTGTTTTTCTCTTCTGTATTACCACACTTGGGACTCACGGCCGATGACCCATGGTTTGCCGACAAAGTTAGCTGGGCTCTGCTAACCAGGTTGCCACGCCTATTTGACATTCATCTTTAACCCTCTTGCTACATCAGCTGTGATCGGTTCTGCCCGTCAATTTGTTAGGGCAAAAAAAAAGTTGAATTCTTAAAGTGTTACCAAAAGTTCGAAGTATTGTAATGAAATTGAATATTTTGCAATGCTACAGAGTAGATGCTCTTGTGACTGAAGCAAATCAATTTCAAAACGCTTTCTGCAGTTAACGTCGCATAAGGCTGTTTTGGTCGGAACAGTGGTGATTGAAAAGTTCATATTTTCGCTTTAGATAAACATGTTGTTCTCATTTTTGGGCTCGTCGTCTATTTAAGATTGCTCAATCTTAGTTTCAGCTCTTAAAATAAATTATCTGCGCGTTCAGCGAATTATCTTTTTCGCTAAAATAAACATCAGTGCAAAAGTTTTCTTGTGTTAAAATTTTTTTTAAAAAAAATATGATGTACACGGATATGCACTCAGGGCTTTAGGGTTGTTGAAATAGAAATTCGGTTAATTTCCTTAATCGAGCAATAATATTTAGGGATATGTAATTTACACCAATAGTGTGTTGTTCAGAATTAGTTGCTTTTTCAATCGTTCACTTTTGGATGTGAAATATAATCTCACGATGATGGCCCGGTCTTAAATTACGCTCTAGTTGCGAAACAGTCAAGCCGAATTAGCTGTCAAACAAATCTTGCTAGCTTGTGAATGCTTTTTAAGCGATTATACATGTAGTCATTTTTGTTGTCCTCGTTGTCAAAATAACTATATGGTTAGTTTCTCTCCAGTAATTAAAAGCTTACACCTAAATAATTTTTGCCTGACCAATTTTTTAACGAAGTGATAGTTACTAATATAGAGTAATACACGCCAATGTATTCGAAAATAAATATGAGATGTTTCAAGATGGCTGTGAAAGGCTTCTTGAAACAGTTAGGAAAACGCCAGGAGTAGATTAAAGCAACATATCTCTTAATATTTTATGTTTTATTCGAAAATAGATTAGGGATGAGCGGGAATGCTGGACGCAAAACCATAATGGCGATAAGAGTTGGCGAAACTCTTCTGATATGAAATATAAAATGAAAAAATTAAACTAGAAAGTCGTGGGAACTGACGCTACAGATACGTCGATAACGATTCACATCAACACATTTACCACATCCACATCTCCTGTGGAAAATTACTATTTATTTGTAGGATGTGGCAATATGAATTTAAAATTACTTTATGATGAGAATTGTGTTATTGCATTCATTAATGTTCCAGGGAGTGATCGGTAACTTCCTCCATTTCACATTGTTGCCTTTTTTGACAACTGTAATCTAAATTGATAAAATATTTAAATTTATATCTAGGGGTCAAGAAAGTGCTGGAATTGTGACTAGCAAAGGGGACAATTCCGGAAAACTGTACCATCACAAGGGATGTGGTCTTGTGAGCAACGTCTTTAGCGAGGATCATTTACAAAAATTAATAGGTAATTTGAATTTATTTCCTCTTTATCAAACATGTCAGCCCAACTAACAATTTTGCATTGTAGAAATGAAATGGTTAACAACTTTACGCAAATTTTTGCAGGTAATTTAGGAATCGGTCACACGAGATACTCGACCATGGGTGGCACGGAAATGTCAAATTGTCAACCATTCGTTGTTTACAACACACACGGGATGTTCGCGCTGGCGCACAACGGGGAGCTAATCAACAGCATGTCGGTCAGAAAAAAAGTGAGTGGCTTTGCATTAAAGAATAGTTATAAGGATTAATGTGTGCATGCCCATTAAAAAAGTGATATATTATAATTGTTGGAGGAACTGCACCTCTGGGGAGTCGCCACCTTGTTCAGGAGGAGCAAGGTGGTGCTGCAGGAGCGCGGTGGTCTTCCAGAGTTTGGGAGCCACCGAACACTACTGGGTGCATGAGGGTCGCCACGAGATGGCGACCCGGGTGTTGAACCGGTTGCCCCATTTTTGTATAGCTTGCTCCGGACAATAAGTCGTGCTTTTACCATTACAATTCATCGCTTCACTAATAGCTATTAGCCAAAGTCGCGTCAATTAGGTCTAGCAATTTCGATGTTCTTTCCGCCATCTTGGCACAGCCTTGGGAGATCTACTGCGCCATTGGGTGTGCTCTATCCACGGATTTCATCAATAATTATGCGTATTTATGGATAGAAAATAAATTTGCTAATGCTGTACATTTATTTGCAGTTTCTTTAGAATTTTTTCTAATACATCCACAAAAACATTCGAATAAGTAAACAGAAAATTACTGTCTTAATGTCATTGAACAATGTTTTGGCAGGTTTCTCGGATATTCTAATTATGTTTTCTAATTGGTTTTTTTTAATTGTTTGAAATTGCAGGTTCTCGAGCAGGGCGTCGGCTTGACCACCAACAGCGACAGCGAGCTAATCACGCAGCTGTTGTCTCGCAATCCTGACGAGTCTGAGCTGAACGGGCTCAATTGGCCGGCTCGAGTGCGCCACCTGATGGAGAACTCGCCCACCGCTTACTCGCTCCTAATCATGCATGAAGACAAGATCTACGGGGTGCGAGATCCTTACGGCAATCGGCCGCTCTGTCTTGGCAAAATCAAGCCAGGTCAGTATTTAATTGCTGGGGTCAAGCGAGCGCTAATAGGACAGGGTTTTTTCTGTGATCAGGCCGTGGAAAGATTGAAAAACATTCGTGAACTCTGAAAAACGCTATGGATTAAGCGTAAAAAATGGAGAAACTATATCAAGCAATGCAATAATGCAAATAAAGCAAGTAACATGTAATAATTTTAATATTCACGTAGATACAAAATATTTTTTGTTTAATGGGGATATTTTTTTTTGTCCGACGTTTTTATATTTTAAATGTCACGTTCGGTGCTGAACCCGACTCAAACTTTATAATTGTTTCATATTAATAAAACTATTCTTCTGAAGATCATCAAAGAAAATATGAGTATTTTAATACAGACGGTATGATTCAAAACGTTCGTCATTGTCTACGTCTGAAATTATCGTTGAAAATATGTGGTCATATTTTTTTTATTAAGTTATTGAATTACGTTTTACAGTTATGATGGTAACGGCATCCAATGCTATGTGAATGATTAATTTTCTAGAGAACCAGAATGACTATGATTGCTGGGTGGTGGCGTCCGAGTCGTGCTCGTTTCAGTCCATAGGAGCCACGTACGTGCGCGACGTGGCACCGGGCGAGATCGTGGAGTTGAGCCGCCACGGCCTCAAGTCTATAGATATCATTTCCCGGCCCACACGCGGGCCTCCCGCATTCTGTATATTCGAGTACGTCTACTTTGCTAGACCGGACAGCATCATGGAAGGTGAGACGCGCTTCTCCAGGAGAATACTCCTGGATGATTTTGTTTTGTTATAAATGGCACTATGCATGTATACTGTACAGGATATAATTTGTATATAAAATGAATAGACGTGTTGATAAAATACTAAATGTTCGTTCAGGTCAAATGGTGTACAGCGCGAGATTCCGGTGCGGAAAGCAGCTAGCTAAAGAGGCGCCCGTGATTGCGGACATCGTGAGCACGATTCCCGAATCGGCGACGGCGGCTGCTTTAGGTTACGCCAGAGCAGTGAGTACCAGCGAATTTGAATGAAATTTGATTATAATCTGCTTGAATTGGTGTCCAATAATATTTAACTCTTTTTTTTAATAGATAGAATATTTATTTAATTGGTTCAACATACATATTCAAAATTGGTTTTCACAATCTGAATTTATAAAAACCAATGAATTATTCCAATTGAAGCGTTAATATAAATTGCTTTTCTGTTTATTAATATGAAAATAATTTGTTTTTCGCCATTCGTAAAGCAAATTATTATAAGTTTTGGTAATAACCCAACTTGACAACCTGAACCCATCATTTGTTGTCCGCAGGCAAAGTTGCCGTACGTGGAGGTGTTGTGCAAGAACCACTACGTGGGCCGCACCTTCATCCAGCCTAATAGCAAACTGCGCCAGGGGAGCGTGGCCAAGAAGTTCGGTGTGCTACTGGACAATTGCAAGGGGAAGCGCATTATCCTGATCGACGACTCGATCGTGCGTGGCAACACCATCACTCCCATCATTCACATGCTGAAGGAGGCGGGAGCATTGGAAGTCCACATTCGCATCGCCTCGCCACCCATCAAGTTTGCTTGCTACATGGGTATAAACATTCCGACGAGCGACGAACTCATCGCCAACCACAAGGACGAACGGCAGCTAGCCAAAGACACCGGTCAGTTGCATTCTAGTTAATTTTATACCGCTGTACTGTAATACAGTACTGTATTTTGTACTATCCTGTATTATATTATGTTCTGTAATACTTGTTGGTTAGTCGCTGTAAGCCGTATTCAGAGTTCGAGCAGTTGTATAAGACAATTTTATAACAATCTCTTTTATTACTAACAGGTGCCACGAGTCTCGTTCACCTGTCGGTGGAAGGTCTGGTCCACGCGATCCAGTCAGGAATCCGTCAGGAGAAGTTCAGCGACAAAGAAATCGGTCACTGCACCGCCTGTCTCACCGGAAAGTATCCGGTTGACCTCCAATGGTAATCGGATCTTTGCCGCTAAGCCACGCATCATCTTGTTTTAAGAGACGCTCTGCGAGGAGTTGCCATTTTTTTTTTTAATAGTCGTTTTTAAGAGTGCAGCTTTTCAAAAGGGATGGTGATTTTAACTTCACTTGTTAAGTGACATGTATCCAGTACGACCGCACATCACTAGATGGATGATGATTCCCACAACGATTTCTAAACGTTTATTTGCGTTTCAATGGTTATGGTTCATCGCGGTAAATTGTGTAAAAATGACTAGGGCAGTCTCAAAGACTAAAAGATCAACTTATAAATTCAAAACCCAACTCATTACCGCGTAGGACAGTGATGCTATTTGTTAGATCTATTAAAATTATTCAAAATTTTCAGTTTAAGGATAGCGTGTATACACCGCATTTGAACAGACGGGTCTAAGTTTACTTGGTCACTTAGAGTGCAATAAAAGCCGTGACACGAGAGGCTCACATTCTTTTTATATATTCTTATAACTTAACTGACCTAATCACTTTGGTGGGTACGACAACGCTTGCCCACATTATGTAAACGGAAAGTGCCAAATTGAATGCGTTGGCTTACTCATTGTATTTTAATATATTCGAACTGTTGCTACTTGTTTTTCATTACGGTCGTTTTTTTAAACTTTTTGTAATGCATTATTTGCATTAGAAACATGTGAAAAACTAGGTACATCCTATGAAATTAAGTGCCAAATTGCATGCGTCGGCTCACTCATTGTATTTTAATATATTCGAACTGTTGCTACTTGTTTTTCATTACGGTCGTTTTTTTAAAACTTTTTGTAAAATGTATGTTTCATTAGAAACATGTGAAAAACTAGGTACATCCTATGAAATTGAGTGCCTCAAAATATTCGTTTCACGAACTTGAGATTCTCAATAAGGCGATGGAATAAGGATATTGTTGACCGAAATTGTAATCAATCAAAAATTGGTAATACGACTAAGCGGAATCATGAAAAAATAAAACATTTATTCGCTTAGTTTGTTAAAAGTTGGATTTCTTCTGATTGATTCAATATCAGCCACAGTTTTAGGACATGCGTCTGACAGAACAGTCAATCCATCCTCTGTCATCATAATATTGTCTTCAATCCGAAGTCCAACTCCTCGGAATTCCCGGGACACGTTCTGTTCGTCCTCCCTGATGTACACTCCTAACAAAAATAGTCATTATTAGTAGCTATAAGCAAACCCACCGTAACCGTGTGCTAACATGTTAGATATGAGAACACGCGTAAACTGTAATGGCGATTTCGCAAAAAAAAAAAAAAAAAAATAGGTACTGGTACAGTACCTGGTTCAACTGTAAATACCATTCCAGGTTGTAGCGCTCTGGTTCTAAAAGAAAGTGGATGAGAGAATATGAGCAACTAGTTTCAAAATCGCAATTCACCTGATCAAAATTAAGATATTTGGAATATGACCTTGCAATGAGAAACGTGTCATGAACATCCATGCCCAAATAGTGACTGACGTGGTGAGGACAGAGTTTCTGAGTAATCTACAAAATCATAAGGTACAGCATTTTTATTTATTTATTAAACTGTTGAAATATATTTCTAATTTCTAGTACACGCAAAATCTCTTTACCTTTGCCCTTTCGGTGAGACCCACCGACTTGCCGATGACTCCCAACTCCTGCAAACTCTTCCCCAGCAGCGCCTGCATCTGAACAAAAAGCTGATCGAGGGACGGCCGTTCCCGACACAACTCAATCAGGTTCGTCTGAACTTCTAGTAGCGCCTGGTAGAGGTCGCGGTGGGCGGGCTCAAAGACGGCGGCCACGGGCCAAGTGCGGGTGACGTCACTGACGTATCCATGCAACTCGCAGCCGGCGTCCACCAGCACCATCTCGCCGTCGGACAGCACCTGACTGTTGGCTACATAGTGAATGGCGTTGGCCCGCCTGCCGCCCGCCACCACCGGTGGATAGGCCAGGCGTTCGGCCCCAGACATCCGACATTCGTACTCAATCCGCGCGTTCAGTTGGTGCTCTGTGAAGCCGGGCGCCGTGGCGCCAATCGTCCTGACGAAGGCTGCCGCGGTGATATCACAGCTACGACGCATCAGTGCCGCCTCTGACGGTGATTTGAGTACGCGCAGTTGCTGGACTATCGGCTTGGGCGAAGTGATGAATTTGGGCGGGGAACTGGTGGTGACTGCCCGCAGCGTGCGCTCAACAAAATGCTGGGCCACGGCGGACTGGTCGCACCACAGGGCTATCGATTTTGCGTCCCCGCGGCCGAACAACGCGTCCAGGTAATCGGGCAGCTCGTCCATGTCGTGGGCCGAGTCTACGCCCAGCAGTGGCGCGGCGCCGTCACGACCGGTCCGCGGACCGTCCCATAGTTCAGAGTGGCGATCCCGCTTGGGCACGAACATGACTGACTCGGATTCCGCCATTGAAGACGACGTTTTGAGGAGCAGCAGGCTGTCCGGTTCGGCGAAACCGGTCAAATAGAGGAAGTCAGAGTTCTGGCGGAACGGGTATGGGATGTTTTCGGTCATGAAGACCTTTGTGGCAGAGGGGATGATGGCCACGTGAAGACGGGTTTGGCGGGTCATGTGCTCGGCGTACTGGACCAGCGCGTTGGTGAGGCGGCGGCGTCGGCCCCGGTACTCTTCCATCGTGATACCGGGCGTGACCTGTTCGAAAAATAGGAATTCGATATAATCTGTGAGACATTTTCCCCATTAGAAAGACATTTCGTAACTTATCATTCACCTTCTCTTTCGGCCCTTCAGCCCAAGACTAAAAGTTCCCACACGGGCAACTAATCACATATTCTTTAAACCGCGCCGAGTGTATATTTATTTTTAAGTCTCAGATTACCACAGAAATCCCTCAAAACAGTTTTGCCTAACGTGTGCCACTGATAGAAGGGGAATTCTGAAATCGGTCACTCAGTTTCGACAGATCAACAGAAGTTCAGTCCACCACCACCATCGGCGGCAGATGGAACGATAAAGATGAGGTCACCAAAATCACCTCTCCCTTCTGCAGAAGATGGCAGTGGGTTTCTGCCGTCGGTTGTCCATAGAGGCGCGGACTGAGCTGATCCACGGCTTGACTGCTTGGTACAACGGATGATCCAGTGCCGGTCAACAACCTCGTTCTGCCGTGACAAGCCACCGGCCAACCTAGGCAAAAACGGCAAGGGACAAATGAAGAGGTCAATTTCGAAGAATCGTTCTTCCGTTACAGACAATTTGTGGAAATTCTAACACTCGCTATGCCTTTATTGACAATAATATTTTCAAGGAGAAAAAAAACTTACAAGATTTGGGCAGTTTTGTGCCTCGAAACATCGTTTCTAACTTGAGATCAGCTGGTGAGCAGACGATAACTTTCGGTCAAAGTCATGGAAATGGGAATAAATAGAATGATCAGCGCCCTCTGTTTCTAAATGACACAACTCACGAATTTATAATAGGGATGGGTGATGGTAGTGATTGATCAACCAAGGTACATAGGGTGGATTAACAAGGTTAGCTCAGACGGCTGTTTCCCGGCGAGGAAGGCGGGGGGGAGACCGCAGCACCACCTAGCGTATGATGTCACTCGGTATCCTATTCTCTTCCCTCTGTGAGGCGGCGCCCCTTTGGCGCGCGAGCGGTCGGTTGGGCGTGAGGGGCGCTGGTGTGGCGGCGGCCCAGGG
>JAQGBY010007723.1:0-11434 GCA_034698785.1 Mycogona germanica
GTGATATCACATCCTCCACGTTGGGACTGGGAATGGCTTGGACGTGATATCACGTCCTCCACGGTTAAAGGGTTAAACAAGGGCTGCAATTGGCTGTTTTGATTTGAACAGGAAATGACCTTGTACTGATTCTAACCAATAAAAGACTTGTACTGAAATGGCCTTGACATTTACATAATTTGAAAGTTTGCCAAGAATTGGTGATGATGTAAAAATCGTCATCAATTCTTGGAATAAAGCCAAAAGATGGTTATGACAAAAGTATAAGCTCCTATACAAACAAATTATTTTAAATATAAACAATTTCGAAAAATGAAAATCATATTCTGATTCAGAAAAATCAGTTGAATAAGAATACATTTGTTTGAAACTCAAAATCGCAATTTTACTATTTTTAAAAGTCGAAAAACAAACATTTATTAACGATTTTGTCTCGATGGGTGTTTACACCATCGAGATGAAAATCTACGTGTGCTGCTATGACATTTAAGAGCAGCGCGCGCTCGGAGATGCGGGAATCCCAGCATCTGCAGGTGAGGGATATGCAACCTGCTTGAAAAGGGCCAAAAATAGGGATGTGCAACCTTTTTGTAAAAAGGGGCCACATCACTTAACTTTGATACAAATTAGGTTACATTTAAGGTTTTGGTTTTAAATGAAAGACTAAGTTATGCAGGTGATGGAATCCACAAATAATGCTTGTTTTAACTTTGTTATTCAAGAAAGTTGGCTTTTTCTTGAATTTGTCACGAAATGACATACACGCTTTAAACGAGCGCGGGAGCAGCAGCCGACACTTACCTTTTCACAGGCCTCTTCTTTCTTCACTCTCAACCTCGTGCCAATGCAGTAGAAGAGCGGGAAATTTGAAGGGCCGGCCACGATAGGATGATGTTACTGTGCGCGGTGGAAGGCTTTTCTCTGATACTCGACTGAGGTGAGCTAAATGAATTTTATTTTGCAGACGCACTATGCTCTAAATCCGATCTGCCATGAGTCGTTTCGGAAGGAAGACTAAGCGTTTCAATTTATGATTCAAATTATTATTTCATTGTGTTTGACCACCTATGTTATTTTACTTTCAATTTTATTTTCAATGATTCTGCTCTAGCTATCCCTCCGGTGTTTCTTATTCAATGATGTAGATCTTAATTTATGTAATTTTAGTTCTTTCTCGAATTTCAGGGATGACCGATGAATGATCCCTGAACAAATGGCAAGATGTGGCAAGGTAAACATACATTCCGTTTCACGTCACCATCTCCTCCCTTCCTGCCAAATATCTGACGTTCCTATGTCGTATTAGTGGTGATGATTGACGGACTATTGAAATCCCGGAAGAAAGTTTGTAAGGCGACTCACTGAACACGCACTTCATACAATTCCACTTGTGTTAAAATTTATGAATTTTCAACTTGTGCTAACAAACAAGATAAACGAATAATACGCTATGGCACCTTATTAATTCTCCTTTCCTTTTCGTCTTTTCGTAATCAAATCCTTCCGGTATAATATTAAAACATGTTCAATAGAAGTTTTCTCATCTCTTTGTTCGGATGTAAATGAACAACCTTATGCCGGGTCTTAAGCCAGGCAGTATTTTAAACGGACTTGTTTGGATTACATTCAAGCTCAGGTGTCCGGATAACCGCTGTGAAATCAACAAAACAGGGCAATGAGAATTTGCGGTTGCACATTGTCTAGGTGGTACATTCGAATAGTATATACGATATGCACATTAAGGTTCCTCTGTCGACTGCATTACGCATAGGCATGAATCCAACATATTTATTTAAATTCCCACTAATCCTATTGATCGATTATTGTGTATAATTAATCAGGCCCCCCTTTACTGTATTTATCTAGGTGAGTGATGGTTACCGGTGAGCTATCTGCCAATTTATTGCCGACGCCTCCGAGCTAGACGACAATCCTCGCAATTACGCCGGGTTCGGATCGGACGCAATAGCCTCGTGTGCTCCTCAGGGGATGGCGCTCCACCTGTAGCCGGCTCAACCGCTGGATCCTAAACCCAATCAGAAAGGAATGTGGCGCTTTTAAAGTTGTGATTCGGTTAGTAATTTAGATAAGAGTTCTGGGACTCGCTCGCTTTCACCACCTATCTGCTTCCACAATTAACAATGTGCAATCATATGAGATGTAATTATCTATACGTGAGGATGAAAAATTATATACATAAATTTTTTATACCTCTAGTTCTACAAACTCTTGGGAAACAACCACAGACACGCAATTCAATCTCCTTAAAAAATAATACTTTTATAATAGCTCAATTTTAATCCCCTTCCAATTGACAAATCAAAATGACTAAATACGAGTACAAAAATGATCACATAGAAATAAAAAGTTCTTATGAAATACTGGCCAAGTATTTATTCTGTTCGATAGTTTTTGATTGGGGAGCTACCCCTTTTTGTTACCGTTTCTGCCACGTCTCTGAACACTCATCCTCGTCGCTCTCGTACTGTCGAATTAGGATCACACATCAGATCCTTCCCGGTCGTGCAAAACAATCTCCCGCATTTGCTCCGCTGTGATGATTAACGAAATTCAATGGCACATTTTTCGATGAACCCGCGGGAATTTCTTCGCTGCTCGGCGATAATCGATCTTCAATGATTCAGCATTTTAATACGATTTATGCCAAATCCTTTTTATGGCAATTAGGTTGCAGTGAAATCGCGTAAACAAATCATTGTTCACTTATGATCGTAAGCATCAAAGTTCATCCAGACGACGAGACAAATCGCGATAATTTGATTGTTTTTAATTTGCACACAACAATCTTATTATATCGCGGAAGATGAAGAATCAGCAACTTAGTTCTTATCGATGAAAGACTACTATTCAAGACGTTAGCATTATTCGGTTTAGGTATTTAAAATCTCATACTGAGATAACATCAGCATAATAAACGATGACAATTTTTTAGAGACCAGTCTGGTCAATTGGTCGGCGAGAAGTGACGACGAGTTTCGGTCGAGATTCTCCGACCTAGACTCGCCGTCTGACCTCCAGCGCCACCCCTACTGCCCATTGGCTATCGTCAGGGTGCGCTCTCATTGGTCGGGTGAAGGGAAGGAGATGGAAGGATAGATTCCAATCGTATTGACAATCTATGGCTTACATAAATAAGGTGATACACAAGAAGAAGTGACTGTGAACTCTAATTTTCAATGATTATTGAAAGTAGTTATTTATTATCAAATGAGTTACTACTACCGCTCTACATATATTATGGTAGCACACTGTTTGCAAAATTGTCGTTATAATTGAGCGTCATCTTGAACTACGAACAGCATATTAGTTTAATCAAGACAATAGGCAACACATGCAAATATGGTAATCTCAAGATTATATATATTGATCAACGGAAGAATATAGCGTACACTGCCTTGCTTCGTCACCATGCGTGCGGGCATTAACTCGGGTGTTGTGTGACGAATGTTCGTTCGCAGTTACACTCTAATCGCTCCATATCTAATTTTCACCGGTCAATGGTTGCTTTCCTTTTGGACCCCGCAATTAGCAAGATTTCGCACGCCGGTCAATTTCTTTACAATAAATCTTCGGTGGACTTCTTGTTCGAGCCTTATTAATTGTATGTGGTTCGGATGGCGGTACCCCTGAGCTCACTACCAGCATATACCATTTAATTCAATATTGTTTATGACTGTCGAACAGTCTTATAATTAATTGGTTCCCGAAAAAAGACAAACATTTTGAGCGTTCAATTTCCAAGTAGTTATCGAAGCAAATGCTATATGACAATATAATTCTATATTATGTATTAATCTTTTAGTTCTGGAACGTACTGATGACGAGGGCCTCAAAAACAATTTCGGCCCTCTATCTCTTGATATACGAATACAACTATCTTTATCAAATTGTCACTTGTGCGTGCTTACAAGGTGCAAAAGTAAGTCATGTTGGAACAATTACCATCGTCTACCAATGTGCAACTAATACGATCTGATGTTTGCTTCAATTAAACTTTTAAGTTGTGGCGTAAGGCATAATTTCGAGACAATCAATCCCCCTCAAAAGGAAGAATCTTGGTTCATACTTTTATTGTTAGTTGTTCTCATAAATGATTACATACACATGCTTTATAACATGCGTCGTGCCCTTTCTATCAAACCTTAGGCAGTGGTCTACGCTAAGGCAGTGACACCATGTGGAACCATCAGTCATAAGCAACGTAAATGATTTATTTTCACTTCATTTATACATTAGGATAGCATGTCTGCGCCAGATTATCAAATCAACCTTTCGGTCAGATCGCTCTACGCATTCCTATGTTTTATTTACCCATATGCAGTGATCTACAATATGGTTGCGACGTTAAGCAGAGTTAGGAAGTATATATTTTTATTTATATATTCTCGTGGACGTAGATTATTTATGGTTTACGCAATACATATTCCTTTCTCTCGCTTTACTCGACGCCGAGTCCAACAACTAATTCTCCAGCGCGACATCATGCAACCTTCCTTGCATATCCGTCAACCTCGTAACTTTGTTAAATGATCCCAATAGAAGTCACCTTCGATGCACGAGTAGACAGGGTTAGCGAATGATTATTCTTGTTAATTTTGATGATTAATAATGAGCGCTACCTCATAACCAAAATTTTAGGACTACGTGGAATTTTGTAATTATATTTGATATGATCAGTCTTACCTGTTGCACACGTGTAGAGTTGTCACCTGTTCAATTATAACTTTCCTTCACAATACGGTTATAGTACATCCTATTATCCCGTAGCGGCAATCATTGACACACACCCTTTCGACCACCAAACATCACACACATCTAATAATAACGACTTTTATTCCTGATAAACGTCTAAGGCACCGGTGATTCAACACCTCAACCTTCTCACACACATCGCATTGGACGTAGATATTTCCACACAACTGAATGATCGCATCAGTTTTTATTTGCATCGGTATAATGTCGGATATTGTGCGTACTCCAGATGGATATGTAAGGCACCACTCAAGACTTTGCTCTCGCGTCACAGAGATGGATTTGAGTCGCGAAAATCTCACTAATTCACTAATGCCGGTATGATCGTATATGAACCTCCACTGGACGAATACTGTCGCTGATCGTAGATTTAGATATAACACAGCTGCACTAAATGACTGGACTGATGGCGGATGGATGATTCGGAATTTCGAGAAGGCACTTCACTGGATTCGAGAAGATTTCTTGTCAGTCAGGGACCTCTGAATTTCAGCATCAGCACGAAAGACAAAGACCATGATGGTGACAAAATAATTTCAAGAACCACGAATTTTCTTAAGAGGTATGTTTTTATACCTGTTTTTTGCCTGTACAATGTGCGTTTTTCGCCACTGCTTCCTGTGTTTTGTGGTGCGGCATGAAATTTACCATTGAAATTCGCAAACTTTTATTTCGCACTTTTTCCCCCTATTACTTGTTTTCCCCCTTCTCCGCTGTCTCGCTTAAGTCTCATGACCACGGCTAACCGGGCTTGATCTTGGCGCGTGCCAAATCGTGTGGATCAAGTGATTGAGCCGGTGCTCGAAACTATGGCACGCAGGACTCCCTGGACAAAATGTAACACAAATTTCTCAACTTGTAGTTCGCAATATCGCCGTAGATTACCAATCCAAAATTCCCATTCAAAACACAAAAATCACAATTCCACTCATTGTTTTAGTTCATTTTTCAATCAATTTTTATTCCAGGTTGGTGACAAATTTGTCAATCTACGATTGAGAATTAGAAATAATTGGATAAATGTCAAAATTATTATTATTAAAAAATATCAAAATAAAATATAATATATTCGATTTTTGAATGGTTTAAGTTTAAGAATAAAACAAAGTTTTATTTTTTTATTCCAGAAAATTAAGTTTTCTTAATTTCTGGCATCTGCATTTACGAATGCAGAGATTTTGAAAAAAGACCACAGAAGTGGTTTTTGACTGAAAATAAATATTTTTATTTTCGATTCTCAATTTTTAAATGTTATATTTTATTTATATATTTTTATCATTTACTTTTACACTTTTATAATTTTTATTTATTTCGAGTGATTCGAAAAGTTCCCTTTTTTAATATAAAAACGCGGTGATCGAAGTGCGCTTTTCGATGACCTCGTTTTCAATTTTAAGGTTTGGAGTTTTTATTATTTGAAAACCTGATTTGTTTTTCAAAATGACAATTTGGATTTTGTCATTTTAAATTTATTTTGTTCGACCGGACGAAGCATTAGCCTTTATTTTACATTGGTGGCATTGCCTCGCGTCGGCCGATACTGTGATGAAGTTTTATCGATGAAGATGAACTAAATTCATCGTGTCGTCATAAGGTCGACGCAACAATACTTTATTGTCGCACTCGCGATTCACCGCTTTCGCTCATACAGATGAAACCGACGCGCGTCGACGGGACAATATTGCTTCCGTTGAAAATGTTCATTTCAGCGTTCCGCAAATGGTGAGCTTTTTGTCCAGCCAAGCGATCAGACAAATTGACAAATGCTTGAAGTGGAGTGGACTTCTTCCAACGCAGGAAAATAGAGTTCTTGAAATCTCGCGTCAAATGACATTATCGAATATGATGAATTTTTAGTCATACCGTTCAAATCGTCCAGCTGCATCTACGAATTTACTCAGTTCCATTTTTAATGTAAGAACTTTTTCATGCGTAAATTGTTTCTATCATTTGTTTACATTTACATCATGCAGATAGAGATGGATAAAGAAACCAACTGTTGATTTTTTCTCAAGCCGATTTTATAACAAAAATAGTCGTTTCAAAAGAGACACGGACTAGCTAAATCAATTAGCAGATGTAAAAACTGATCAACACGATCAATCAATCAATGGGAAGTGACCAGCTTGGTCAACTGGTCGGAGAGAAGTGACACCGAGCTTGGGGCGAGAATCGCTGACCAAGGTTCGGTGTTTGACCTCCAGCGCCACCCCTACTGCCCATTGGCTATCATCAGGGTGCGCTCTCATTGGTCCGGGAGGGGAAGGAGAAGGAAGGATAGATTCCGATTGCTTCGAGAATCTATGGCTTACATATATAATGAAAATTATAGTTACGTAGTTGTTTGAATTCAAACACTGTGATGTTGCGACCAAGAAATAAGGATTCTGTTCGAATCCAGTAACCTACGAAATTACTTTTTTTATAATCATCGATTGTAAGAATTCGTCACTCCCATTTTCCGTTTAACTCAGTCTATCCGATGGTGAGGGATCACCGAGGTCACGTTGTTGCCAAAGCTCTGTTCACTGGCGGAGAGTTACACACGAATTTAATAACGTGAATCCCACTCAATCCGTCAGTGGTTTTACATCTGTGTCAATCTCAGTCCCTGGCCCAACAGGCTCTTGCAAGTGTGAGACATCACTGGCATGATCCATATTCGATGTTAAATTAGAATCTAGAATTTGGTTTGGCCCAGGGCTGCCCTCTGCCTGAATCGCAGCACTATGATCTCCAAGAACATCCGGTTCAGACTCAATTCATCCACCATCTGTTCCCGACTGCCAATCCGATGGTCCAGCGAGGCTTTTGACTTTTAGATGTTGCTCGCATCTTTGTAAACCACTTCTCGTCCACTTCTTGCCCAGGACAAGAGTCATGTTCTGCCTGGGTTTTGCGGAATGCGTCACTTTTGCGAGGTCGGCCGGCTTCTTCTTTACCATCACCTTGCCAGGTGTTGGGTTTGTAGAAGTCTCTGCCGAACGTGGGTTGCTAGGTCTGCCAGGATTCAGCCCTTTCCTTGGCTTTCCGATGATAGTTGGTTGAGGAGTTCCAACTTTCTTTTCGGTAGACTTCGCTGTTGTACCGTGCTGCTCTGAAGAGTGTCTCTGCTTCTTCTTCTTCGGCACGGTTCCGGTGCTCTTCTGCCAGGGTTACTGCATCCTGTGCCGATTGGTTGGCCAGCACTCTGTCCTTGGTGCTTGAAGCCCCTAGATGGACTGTCCATCATTTGTAGCGCTTACCTATATGAGTCTTTCCAGGTGTCCACATAGTCGGCTTGCCCTTCCTTTTCCGATGAGGACTTGGAAGTGCGACGATGTCTTTTCGAGCCACGTGCTCTGCTGACATCAAGGAGTAGACTCTTCCTCTCCAGCTCCTGGTCATACAGCCTGTGTTGTGCTTTTTCCTCAGATGATTCCATTCCGAGGAGATTCGTCTTATGGGTAACGATAGTTGCCGGGTTTTCTGGAGAATCGCGAGGACTCCTCAAGTCCTTCAGCTGTTCTTCTCGTGCTGGAAAACCTCACACAGTTCCAGATGAATGACGCATCTGGGTGGCTGGACACTGCTCCTTTGGATACTGAAGTGTGCACTCTTCTTGATCCGGAGCAGCCTCCTGCTTCCTCGTGAGAGGTCCGCGCCATGGTCTCTCAGCCAACATCTCGAGTCGATCTGAGTTCATGGGTGCGCACTCCGAGGATTGCAGGTGGGACACCTCCACCTCTCCTCTTCTCTGCCGAGGTGGCGCGATGGTACTATACAAACTCATATCCGGTTTTCGCGGTGAGTTGTTTGACCTCTTGTCACCCGACAGTGGATGAAGATGACAGTCTCCGTCCTTGGAAGATTGATACATCAATTCTTCACTCAGACCACCCAAGGCCTGCCTTGATGATAGTTCAATCAGGTTCAGGGCTCCTGCAAATTCTGATTGATTGAATCTCCAACCATCAGTTGGATCGCGGTATGAGCTCGGGCCCATATGTGTCCATGGACGATCAGTTGCTTCAGGAGGCTTAGCGTGGTCTAACCTCTGGTTACTGAATCGTACCCTTCCTGGATCCACCCTGTCAAGCACTTGACGATGGTCAATTGTCGGCTGGGCAGGTGTCCAGGGCATCTTTGTTTGAGGTGAGTCCCCAGTTCCATCCTCAGTACTTCAGGTAGTTTTATCGATCACTTGCATTTCTGGAAGAATTGTCTGTGGCTCCTTGGCCATCTGGAATTCTTCCTGCAATGATCAAGGCAGCAAATGCTCTGGTCTATCAACCCAGAATTCCAGTTTGCTGATGTGCATGGGCACTGGCAATTCACCTCTAGTGTCGATATAGTAACAGTTGTCGCTGCTACTATTTTATAGGGACCATGGTAGTTGTCGCGGAGTTTCTCTCCCTTCCCAGGGATGGTCATCACGCAAACCAACACCATGTCTCCTATTTGGAACTTGCCGAATCTCCGCGTTTTGTCGTATTGCTCTTTCTGGGCTTTTTGAGCAAGGCTCAGATGCTCCCGGATGTTTTCGTGGAGCTCGCCAAACCCATACTTGGCCTGGCCCAGTGGGAGTCCATCTGCCGATGCTCGACTCCCTATCAGGATATCCAGAGAAGGCATTTTTGGTTTTATTCCAAACAATGCCTCATACGGCGTAACGTCGGTAGATTTCAAGACTGCTGTATTCATCTGGAACAAAGCGAACGGTAGGAATTGATCCCATTTGTTCGGTTCCAGATGAACAAGCTTAGCAATTAAGTTAGTGATAGACTTATTGGCGTTCTCGCATTGACCATTGGTACTAGGCACTGGTCCTACACCTCTTAATTTGAAGTAAAGAGGTGAGTTGGGTAATGACTTTACCCACAAATGCTTTACCCTGGTCTGATTAAATACAGGCCGGGAACCCATACACCAGACAGATGTCATAGAGTAAGAACTGCGCAACAGTCAAAGCATCCTGATGTTGCGATGCTTTTGCAATGACATGCTTGGTAAACAGATCTATTGCCACTAGAACATACTCATTTCCAGACGATGCTCGATTGATCTTTAAAAAGTCCAATGCGATGGTATGCATCGGTCCCGGAGTCTGGATTGGCATGAGCAGTCCTTTTTGGGACCGCATTGGCCTGTTCCTGTGCTGGCATTCTTGGCAGGACTTCACGAAGGTCTCAATGTCTCTACGTTGGTTCTTCCAGTAGTACATATCGCAGATCCTTCTCCATGTCCGCTCTATGCCCATGTGGCCTGTTAGGGCCAACTGATTAATGCCAGCAATTCAGGAGCTTCTGAAGATGGTACCCAGATTAGCGGTCGAGATATCCTCTTGTGAGATCTGTCCACCATTATGATTCTCAAATTAGTGTCCTCAGAAACTTTGTCACTCAGTCGCAGACCCTTCAGGATCTCCTTGTCCTGTCTTTGCTGAGTGACAAGTCTTTCTACAGAGATGAATGAGCAGACTACCTTCATGGCTGCTTCCTCCGGATATCCGATATGACCATATCGACTCAAACAGTAGACGTCTGCATTACATGGACCCTTCCTGTAAGCTATTTTGAAACGATACTTTTGGAGATTTATGATCCATCGCTCCATGATTGGAGCAGGTTCTTTCTCTCCAAAGAGATAGCAAAGGGAGTGGTGGTCTGTTACGACCGTAAACGCTGACTCAAGGTACTGACGGTATTGCTTAATAGCCCAGTAAATCGCAAAACACTCTTTCTTCATTGTGCTCCAGTTCCTCAGTGGCTTAGACAACGTTTTGCTTGCATAAGCAACTACTCGCTCTTTCCCCCCATGAATCTGGGTGAGGATTGCAGCGACTGCGTAGTCTAAAGCATCGGTTTTTAAGACGATGTCCAAAGCTGGGTTGAATAATGCCATAACTGGCTGCGCCATCATACATGCCTTTACGTCACAAAATTCTTTCTGGTGCTCTGGCCCCCAGACAAACTTCTCACCTGTCTTGGTGAGTTTTCCGAGTTCCCGACACCTATCTGAGAAATTTTGGATAAACTGGCTGTAAAAATTACACGTAGCCAGAAACGAGATGATTGCTTTTGCATTCCTGGGCACTGGTATACGTAGAAGAGTTTCGATATTATCTGGATCCGGAGCATAAGTACCCGCTTTGATGATAAAGCTGAGATACTTGCAGCTATCTTGATTGAAGGTGCACTTTTTTAGGTTAATTTGAAAGCCCGCTGCAGCTAGGAGCTCCAGCACTTGAGAGATGTGCTCAAGGTGCTGTTTATGGTTCTTGGAGTAGATGCACACATCGTCTACAAACACTTCTGTGAAATCCAGATCACAGAGAACCTGCTGCAGTGTCTTCTGAAAATGCGCCGTAGCACAATTTAACCCAAAAGGCATGAAATTGAATTCAAAGTTGCCCTTCTCTGTGCTAAATGCTGTATAAGCATGCCGACTCCTTGAGCTCAAGTTGCAGAAAACTAATTCTGAGGTCAATTTTCGAGAAAAACAAAGATGGTTGCAGTTTGTGAATGAGCTGATCAATGATAGGGATAGGGTACGACACAGGTATCAGCTGTGTGTTCAGATAACGAAAATCTATGCACATTCTTGCCTCTGATGTATCCTTTTTCCCTACCAGAAGTGGTGGACTGGCCCAGTTAGAGAATGACTTTCTAACAATGCCTTG
>JAQGBY010007724.1:0-11431 GCA_034698785.1 Mycogona germanica
GGAATGGGATTGTGGGGGGGGAGTGATAAATATAAGAATCTTTTCATCATTTTCTCCGCGACGTGGTTACCTTTTTTCACCGAGCCGCTCTCAATGCCTAGCCGGGTTTCGGAGTCTAGAAGATAAGTCGAACTTGCCTGGTCAGAATCTGCCAATAAATAACTGCAGGTGTAGGATTGTTTGATTTATTTTAAATATAGATTTGCTAGCACTCTTGTATTGTCCATGAGAGAATATTTGTATGCATATGGATTGATTTTATTTTGTTTATATTGTTCCGGACAACGCCTGACAGAAGACGAACATAGTGACTAGTTCTAGATAAAAAATATAATTTCCTTTCACAACTGCCGGGTCGAACATCGGGGTTCTGACTAACGCGATCGTTAGTGTGGTTGTTTCTATTACGAAACTATGTTAAATTTTGTGCAAGCAATATTAAAAATTCTATTTTAAGATTTCTAAAATTTATTAAAGTGTACAAATTTTGAACTGTATTAATTCATCAATTCTAGGAAGATATAGAGACTCTTGCAATGAATAGTTAAGCGCCTGACTACATCACTAAAAAACCCGTAGTCAATCATTGAATTCGGAATTCAATTAACATCAACGTTTGAAGTACAGACTGTACGTAATGAAATTTTGCATTGGTTCTCACGACGTCAGTGGATTTCACAACCCGTCAATAGGTTCGCTGCTGTCGCTCTCTTTTCTCCACTGACGTCCGATAACAAATAGCTCCCAAGTATACTTACAAGTTGAACCTCTGAAACCAGTCTGTATAATACGCCTGCAGCTTTGGTCTGCAAAAACAAATTACCTAAGTGGAACGTTGTAATCGTCAAGAGCCGGCGAAAGAAAAAAGGAAATTCTGGGATGCCACACACAACAACGATTGTAAGGAAGTAGGTAGAAAGATTTCCAAAAGATGGGAAATGTACATGAACAAGAGGAGGAAGGTTTGACGTTTTCCGGGAGGGGAGAGAGAGAGGAAGCGTTATATGTAATGTAGGTTTTCGGGGTGAAAGAATGTGTGCTCGAATTGATGATAACCTCCTGAGGTCCTTACCCCACCCGTGTGCATCTTGGCATCTCGGCAAGACAGTGGTTTCGCTACTTTCTTGTCATAATGATTCCTGACACGAGCTATGTTGGCGCTCTTTGCTGTTTTGGCGGCACAGATGGCCAACTTACACGATGGAGCATTTTACGTTTAAAATTTCAATATTGTTTTTACCAAACGTGATCTTTCATCGCACCTGCGGGTTTGACAGAATCGGAACATGACAGTTCCAATAATCAAACGTGAATGGTTCCACTGTGGTTCCTTAGCATTTGTCAGTTTTGGGCTCAATTTGTTTCTAACATTGTTGATGCATGCTTAAGGTGAAACCTATCTTAGAAATATAGGAGGTGGGTCTCATGAACATTCATAAAGTGTATCTATGCGCATTGTGATGGTACGATGCCTCAAAATCTCTCAAAAGAATTTTTCGGTATCTACATAGCCGCATTTTGGAACTGAATGAAGCTCCCAGACAATTTGAATGGTCCCATATAAACCTAACTTTGTAGCTCAACTGGTAAAGCGTACCTCGAGTGACGCTTCACGGAATCGTGGGTTCGAATTTTGGATGGCAACGACTATTTGCACTTACACACTCTTTTTTTTCTTTTTCTTACTGAGTGGAGTATTACCAGCTTAAAAAAAATTATATACATGTATATAACCGCACAAGTAGTGAGATGATTTTGTACAACCTGGCTTTGAAATTGGCCTACTAAATTACAAAATGAAATATGCGATGCTGCAGAGGCGGATTGCGATACGTTTCGGAGACGAGGTCAGTTTTATTGTAATTGAAACAGCCCCAAAATTATTATTGCTTCACATTTTGAATGCACAATATTGTACTGAAATTGAATACATCGATAGGACTCCTTGTGCTTGGTAGAGTCTGACCTTGCAGAAACGTCAACGCAATGTGCAAATCCTTTTTGCCGTCACTTTGTGTTATGTTTGTAAGGCCTAGCCTTATAGTACAAAGAGTAAACCAACCCCTCATTTGCAGTCAGTTTGGGAGTCTTGCAAGCGCAAAAGATGGTCTCACACGCCTATCCGTCATTACAATCTCCCCCACCTCGCTCTGTATCGCGATTACTGTCACTTGAGTCCTGAAGATGAAGAAATACCCACGGGCGCGACAAACTCCCAGCGACAAACCGTTTCCACGTGATTTAAAGTAGGGACAAGCCTCAAATAAATTAAGTGTCTATTTAGATACTCGAGCGTCGCTGTGCGTGAGCGTAAAGCTGGGGTAGCGATCGTCGCAGGGCTCAACACCGATTATTCTTGCTCAACTCCAGAGCCCACTCCTACCATTCATACCCCGTTCAGCCCTTTCAGCCCACCCGCAGTTCACGTAAGCTCCATATACATTGCTCGATGTCGTGCACACATGCAGCGTATATCCAGATAGCCTAGATAACAGCTGTCAACGGCGACAAAAGTCACCTGCCACATAATAGTTACCTAAGGTGTGTCGTTGGGTGCTGAACATGTTAGTGGACGTGTTGTGCATGCTAGCTGAAGTTACAAAATTCGTGTACGTAAAATGACATGTCACAAAAATTAAAACAGCAAGAAATAAGACCAATTTTAGTTGTGTGGTAGAGGTTAACCTGCGATTCCGCCCTAAAACCTCATTAGGGGCATTCCTAGCTTAACCTTGATTCATATGTAGGAATATTTAATGTCTAGCTGCTATTGTACAGGCACGGGTCTCACTTTCATTTTCATCACTTTCATTCCGATGGATCGTAGGAATTTATTTTCCCCGAAAAATCCGGAGGTCTCGCCCGGGAATTGAAACCACATTCTTTGCTGAACGATTCTAATAATCCAAAACAGTTCTTACTTGTTAATGTTAAAACATTTTAGGTAGCCAAATTCTGTGAGCACTTGTGGTGGGAGCACATCTTTATAAAAAATATTTCTAATCAATACAGTAAATGTTTTTCAGTAGGTATATAGAGTTGGTGTCCAACGTAACCGGATCGGCATATATTTTTTATTATGGAGGTTTTTTGGAAAGCCCGGAATGGATGGACGTAACAGTCCGTGCTTGTAAGGGCGGGATCAGTTTATGCTGCCCCTTGTCGAGCCCGATGTTGGCAATCACTCACGACTAAGCCACCTGGCAGGGAAGTTCGCTGCGGGGGTCCACACTCGGGAGCCGAGCAGCGCGCTCTGGCTGAGCGATTGAACCGTTACGGTAAAAACAGTTCATAGTGGCGAAGAAAAAAACAGTAGTGGCGCCACCTAACGACGGGGTTGTCAATTAAAACTTGAGCTTTTTTTTGTAGCCCCTTTAACGGGGAAGCCCGATATAGTACCGTTTTGCTGATCCGCTCTTTTTGTCGGTTAGCCCAAAACTGGTACGTTGGGAGATTTTAAAGATGCATAAAAAAAAATACGCATTGTTACGTTTGTTTTGTATCTTGTTACGTTTTGAGGAGTCAATTAAAAAAAAATTAAATTGAGCGGTAGGAATCATGGGTTTTTGAAAGCCAATTATTACCCGGTTAAAGGGTTAAAAATCGCTTTTTATATTTCACATCTAACTATGAGCTACGATCGATCTAGTTCGTTATGTATATTTAATTTTTATTCCTCTGTGACTTGCAAACTTATTGAAATATCCATTTTTAATGAATTTCACTATAATATATTTTGTATTTATACTCGGCGCTTTATCATTACTATTCGAGTGCCACATTTTCACCAATAATACGGAATCGAACAGTATTATCACCCCGGACCATCGCACCACTAGTTAGTCTCTCAACTCACTTCGCTAAGGCCATCTCTCGAATGTGTTCATTGTTCAAAAGACTCTTCGCCGATATGATATCTATGTGCCGTTTCTGCACCGCGTCTTCCGGCAACCATTTTACCGCTGCAACAAAACAGTTATTGTTGGCGTTGGGTAAATTATGACGTTTCGTCTTACCATTCGCCTATTCTCTCGCCCAAGAACACAAGGTAGGGGAGGGGTTGGTGAAGGGGGGGAGTTGGCGCCCCGCATAGTGAAATAAAAAATAATGAGAGTTATAATCGAGTAGGCTCCGTCATTATCTTTGAATATAAATTGGGGTGGTGCGGGTGGACTTGGAGATTGGCAGCCTCTTGGTTTCTTTGGGCGGAAAATACCGAGACGCTGTGTGTGTGGTGGTAGTGGCAGCAGCTAGTTGAACAGTGAAAGGGGGGAGGTAAAAGATGCCGTTTAAGGAATGAAATATGACAGAGTGTCCGGGAAAATGTAAAGATAGAAACACTCCCGTAGCGAGCAGGGCGAAACATCTGCAGAATGTGACGCGTGACGCCGAGACGGGATGTATAGGTGGAAAAAGTGGTCGCGATTACTGCATTATTGATTACAACGAAGGGTTAGAATAGCTGGAATTAAATGAATGGTATAATTATTTTTCAGGACGACTGTAAATGGGGTTGAGCATTGACCGCGATCCGGTGTTCGAAACCGTACGACTAAGCTGTAACCGCTATTTTAGATTTGAACGATTCATTCGATAATCATTTAGCTGTGTTATGGTGAAAAATGTGCCCCTCACTTAATGCCTAAGCATCAATAGGGGTACAGAAAATCCTGTAGACTACAATGAATTAAAAATAAAACAAATTATAATCACTTATCAAACTTGCATCACGACATTTTACCGAATACCTGTCTGTTGGTGAGATAATATAGGTTAAAAATAATAACTTCAGGTTAGTCAAGCGACCACAAACATAAATACATGCCCAATTGTGTAAACATTTTACCGGAAACAATTGTTTCACTGATTAAATTTTATTGGTATCAGGTGTGTAACTGACAAAATGTATACCCCATATTCGTAACTAATTTCATATTAGTCTCGACGTGATCCGGCTCTCTTTCTTCATAAGTATATTGCCGAATTCTGAACGAAGTGAGGTGACAACCATCACATCTAGTCCCTCATAGCTATGGCACGTCTAGTTGAGTTTGATAAAGTTGAGTGTAGTTGAGCATACCGGGGAACAGCTCAGAGAGTGAGGGGTTATGTTTGGTGAATTGGGGAGAGGGGGGTGGGGGTACGAGGATGGGGTGAGGGAACCCTACAGTTAGCGAGTGGCTGATGAGAACGGAATTTACGCGACTCACCAAAATGGATAGCGCGACTTCAAAAATGACCGTCCTAATGAAGTAAAAGAGTATGCTCTACCCATTGTCAGTAAATCATTGTCGCAGACTAGTGTTTTCGTCTCCTGTCAGCCGTCTAAACCCCACTCGGCGTCGCAATTTTCTATTTGTTCGCGGCAGCGAAACACCAGCTATCATCATCCAACGAACGAGGCTATATACATTGACACTTTCTTCCAATACATAATTATAAAAAATTGTTGACGTTTAAATCGTCTGCAGTTCGCTTTGGAACCAGCGACAATAGCCGTTGTTCGGCATTTGCTCTTCAAGTCCTCCAGTACGGATTCCGTTATGCAAAATATATATTTTCCACGGTTGAGGTTTTCAAAAAACTGTTTATTAGTTGATGCGCAATAAGCCGTCAGTAAAATTGGCTATTAGGGAATCAGACATGCGCCACTTGAATGTACGAGTAAAAGCAATTTTTCGCCCTTGTGTATTTATGTAGTAGAAAACTGTCTGGAGTTATTTTTTATGTAACAGACAATCATCTTACGTGATGTGAGAAGCCTCAGTGGGGTGATGGAGTTTATATAAAAAGTTATAAGCTCTATTTTGGTGAATTGGTGCACTGTTCTATGCAAATAACATTCGAAGCTTGTGTATTAAAATTAAAATGTACGAATAATTTATTTTTTTTGGCAAGGAGACTACTGACATTTCCATTCTTAACCTAAAAACCTATTGTCACCTCCACCACTACATGACCTATTAGGACTTGAACCTACAACCTTATGACCGACAGTCAGACGTACAATTAATCAAGAAAAGGAATAAATTGCGTGAATCTAAAACAAAACCCCACAATCATTCCATTGTTAGAAAGATAGGATCAGAAATAATTTCAACAGCTTCGGAGTTATCATCCCTAATTGTTATTCAGTGAATTCTGAACAGTGGTTCCTGATCATCATTAACATCACTCTGACCACCTGAACATCACTAACCACAGAGCTAAGATATTCCGGAGAATGCTGTGCAACGGTATTACATATTGTACTACATGTAGATAATCTTATGATACCACCATTGCTGAAAATTTGGTCAAAAAGAACAAAGAAAGAAGTTCAGAAAATATGTGCCAGAATAATTAAACAGAAAAATGAAGAAATCGGAGAAATTGTGATTTACAAATTCAACATAAATTTTAGTCAAGTCACGTCTCATTAGAAACTCGACAAATAGAGCTTTACCTACTTCAGCCAAAATTGCACCATTTTGTTGATGCTGTTGGTGGATAGAAAATACAACTGAAATTGTTGAATATAATAGTTCATTTGCCTGGTTGTCAACGCATGTTCGATGTTCAGCTTCCTTGCGCTGTCCACGCTGTAAACGGAATGCGGATGAGGACCTCAGGAGTAGTAAATAGTTGCGCAAACTAGAAACTTGCCAGCCTCATTTGGCATTCATGTTCCACGTACACACATATGTTTCACTTATTTGTACACTTAAATAACAGTCGGTGTCACACGTACTTTGTGCGCGCGCATGGTTTCTGTCACGTAGCCACATAAACACTAGGCCTACTCACGTATTTCACGTACAATCTAATACAATTCTAGTAGAACATCTCAACTGCACCTAACTGCTTTGACGAGGAATGATCTCAGAATCACCGGAATCTGTGCGTTGCAGGTGCTGTCGCAATCACGTGCTACCAATGCTACCAGTCATGTTTCAATATTTCCTAATTTTAAATCGTTCAATATCTGAGATAGCTATTTAATATATTCGGAATAAAATGCTTGTGTTTAAAACAGATTAGATATTTAAATTGTAAAGCGTTTGAGAATACTATAAAATATATTTTATTGATTTTACGGCATTGCAATGACACGTGAGGGAATGGGGTTTTCAAATATTTGAAAAACCAGATTATAATATAATAGAGGGGGGGTAGAAGTCGATGGAGTAAATATATAAGCAATTTATAAAAGATTGAATGGACGCAATCTTGGACTCGACTATGAGTGGCAACGTTTTTTATTTGATTGCGAATCCCAAAATGGTACACACTGCACTAATATTATGTACTCACAATTGAACGAACGTGTGTATTATTATATTGTAATATGTTAATATCACTACCATTTTGAGAGTCGCAATCAAATAAAAAGCGTTGCCACTCATAGTCGAGTCCAAGATTGCGTCCATTCAATCTTTTATAAATTGCTTATATTTGAAAAACATTTAGCTGACATGACGATTGAACGGATCCGGGTAATTTATCTAATATTATATTACTTTTACTTTTGTTCGTTCAATTGAATGAAGCATTAAGAATTGACGCTCAAAGGTCTTATGCATAAAATAGGAAAAACCAGATACCGAATAACCATGGTCATGATGACATTGGTTCGAGCACCTCGATATGAAAACGTCCAATGTTCATGCACAACAAATTGACTGGGGAAAATAATTTTAATGGAGAACTCGCCCGACGCCGAACACTCCCGCACACACACACACACACACAGTCGGTCCCTCGCCATCTAATTCGCATTACAGTTCGAAAAGTGATTCCAGGAGTCTGAATACTGTACCGCTAACGTGACGAAAAACGCTCACCGCCCCGCTCTCCTCCTCACCACTTCCATCGCCAAGCCTAGCACCGAATTCCAAATTGGTGGCTACACGACCCCGTACCAATCGTCACGGTCCACCGTTCATTGTTCACCGTTAGTTTCATGTATCCGCGTGACTGGATCGCCGGCAGGCACTCGAGTCTCGTTTATGATATGGCGGCGGCAACCGTACTTAGAGCAAAACGCTGTCGACAGACATTAATTTCAATTCGCGGGCTCTCATAAATTACGAATGGAATCGCAGTTAGGGGGGGGGGGGCGGGGGAGGAGAGAGGCGATAATCAGTGTGCGCTACTATGTGAACACATGCGTCAGTGACGTGACTACACGTGTGAGCGCACGTTCATGTATATTTGGACCAATTTTTAATGTTGAACTAATCGTGTGGTTGGTTGGTGGAATGCTTCGCTTTGAAATGACAACCCTGGTAACCAGTGGGTGCACTTGTGGGTGTGTTATCGTCCACTAACAATATATTACAAAGTGACTTACTAAAATAATAAAATTAAATTTGATTATTGCTACCAGTAAGCAGTATCCAAATTATTGAAATAAATTTATTGTATGAATAATCGATGATGTCACCCTGATGGTGGACTGCATAACCGATCTGAAAACCACGATCATGAGTGTGAAGAAGGGAAGTGAATAACCTTTTATCAACATCAAAGTCGAGGTTGCGATTGTTTCAAATCGAGGTTGCGAGGCGAAAGCAGTAGATGCCATTGTGTCTGTGAAAACAAGTTCTCCATGCGTTCTTTTATTCGCATATCAATACGTATATAATTTTCTGGGGTTCTGACAGGGTCCATAAAATTCGCGTCCGGCGTATTCGTCCTACTTTAAAGAAGTTTTCTGTATTTTTTCCCCGTGACGTTGAAAAAAAAAGCTAACTGCAACGGCAATGGTCTTCAGAGTAATACTGGTCGAGTATAAACGGGCATGCTGGATCATCCTGAATACTAGACGAAGGAGGATAGATTCTTTTGAACTTTGGTGTTGGACAGCGAAGTCTGTTGGACAGTCAAGCCCGTCGCATCTCCAGAAGTCCTAGCGAGAAGGCATGGTCATAACATGTGGGCAGATGCTACAGGAAGTATAGGAAAAACATCATACCAGGAAAGGTGGTGGGCAATCAGAAAAAGAGGAAGACGAATCAAGTGGGTGGATGAAGTCAGATAGTGCTGTGATGTACTTAAAATAGCTTTTACGTACTGGGTCACCAGAGGCCGGATGTGACTTGACGGGACCTAACACACATGGATGCTCGCACCTATTAGCTGCTTTGTACAAAGCTCCCCCTGATGCTTTCCAGCATAGCACAACTCACAGACACTATTGAGCTACTCGTTATTATTGAGCTATAGTTTTGTTGTTTCCCGGAATTGGAAACTTTGATGGCCAACTGAGACTCCTTACTAAACTCCTAACAATTATCAATTGCGACCATTATATAAAAATAGCTCACCACTCTTGTTCGTTATTCTACGCACTAACCTGTCTATTAAAAATTAAGACTTCATATACTCTGTACAATATGTTTCCAGGTACGCCATTGATGTCTAAGAAAGAGCCTATAACTATGGTTTCGATGTGATTTTTATTCAGAAATGTCTCAAGAGTTTCAATTGAAAGAATGTGGCGAAGGGTAGTGGCTTGGATATAGGGGGGGGGGGGAAGGGAGTGAGAATCATTATAATGGGGGGTAATTACCGAAGCTAGATGAATGGGGGATTGAAAAACGTCGACGTGACGGTTACGTTTGGCATGAAAGAGGAGGGTGGGATATGTAAAGGGGTGGAATGGGAGGATGAAGTCGACAATGGCATCGTAAAAAGTTAAAGAGATCGTTTTAATGCCGTTTTGTCGAACGCCATTAAAGGTCCGTGTATTGACGTGAGAGTGCACATGCAAACCGGTCAACATTGGCTGCGCACGACTGTTCACATCGGATGGTTAATCTGGATTCATTTAGGGTGAGGCTAGTTTCCCCGTGTGCGAATTCTTTTTGACATGAATACCATTTTATCTAAAGCTCTATACTCATGCATGTCTCAAGATCAACAAAATATCTGAGTATAGGCTCAAAATCGATTGTAATGTTTTAAAACAATATTTTCAAGGAATTGTTACTATTCTAATTTGAAGTTTGATTCACCTTTATTACATCGATATTGAAATAGGACTGAAAACAGACCTCATTTTTGCACTTCCATCTTCTATTTTGTAGACGTTCTTAAAGCCTTTATTTGTAACGGTTTTCTCTTTTCAGCGTCAACTTAATATCAGCGCTTTTCAAAAACAAAATAAGACTGGGTGTATATATATATATATATACACACAGATATATAGATGTTTACGACATTATGTACTGTCGGCTTGCCTAGTTACGCTCGTTCTACCGTCTAAGCCACTCGACATTCCGTGAATACGAATGAAAAAATGTTATTCTTTCTTTTACTTTCGCCGCTCCGCCTAGATTTCTTACGGTTGCCGTTTGGTTTTCCAGTGCGTGCAATTGCACCATTCGAAACAGAGCTAGAGAGAGAGAAAGAGAAAGAAAAAAGAATCCGTGGGAGGCTTAACGGATTTAGCCCGCTCGGCTCTTGGATATTGCTAAAGTGCTAATTACGCCGGGGTTTTGCTGCACCGCCGTCGACGGCACAGGGAAAAATAAAATTCTTGGAAACGTGGCTTGGAAGGGATCGGCAACTTGAATATCATCTCCTGAGAACCCTAGTGCTCATTTAAGTACTTGGAAAGTTAGCTCATCGTGCGCCTCTATGGAATCGATGATACTGAATTGCAGTTTAAAATTACTAAATATATAAAATCTTTGCTTTTATTTTCGAGAATTGTGATTTGTGTGTGTGTTTTTATCAACTAATTTTAATCTGAATTTGTTTTTACGAATTAAGAAATTGTGTCGTGTTCTACCATTTTTTAAACATGTTTCCTTTTATGCGTGGGTCTCAGGTGGATATGGGGAAACGTAGGTAGGGATCGATGAGTATTGGGGGAAGGACGGCGGAAGTTTTGAGACAACCAAAGACAACGGCTTATTTCGTTGAGATTTTTTATTTTTATTATCGGTTTGCAGTCGGGAAGCGCAGCGTTCCTACTACGGTTGATTTGAATATGAAGCAAAAGCCTTATTTGTCGTTATGTACATTTTTGTTTAATCCACTTATTAGCTTGCGCAGTTATCTCCTCATGACTTCTCTTGGTAACTGTTAACGCTATACAAATAGAAGGATCATTCTAATAGCTATGTTGAGGTCAAACCACCAGCGTCTCCCAATAGTTATTGGAAACTGCAATGCCGATAACGGAATTTCACGAAGGTGCCGTTTATTATTGAAACACACGACGAATCCATTAAAATTGACGAATGCATTAAAACGAACGTCAGGAAATTAGAAAAAAATAATTTTTACTATCTCAAATCAGGGATAATTCGATTGCGTATTCAAGCATAAAGCCAATTGATTTTTTTTATATTTATTTTATTCATTGAAGTGACGGATCACAACAGGAAGATTCTGTACCCCTCTCAGAGCTCAGGCCCTATGTGAGAGGCACATTTTCACC